>VUQS01032265.1:0-10447 GCA_015108495.1 Heterochromis multidens | reverse complement strand
AAATTAAAAATAAAAAAAAAAAAAAAAAAAAAAAAAAAAAAAAACATTCCAGGGAAGCTCAAGATGTTCCCATAATCTAATTTAAGGGTCACCACTTTCCACAATCCTGGGGGGCCAAAACAGCCAACAAGTTTTGGAGCTACTAGCATAGCATAAAAGATATATGATACATAGGCCAGGATTTTCCTTTTTGTGGGACAGTCATTGTTTACAGTCTGACTATGAATACAGAACTTTTTTGAAATGGCTAAATTGTCATCAGACAAATGCTGATAGTTTTCAGATTCCATTTCAGCCAGTACATTCCTATTTGCCCAGGCTGTACTTGTCAGTAAGACTCGAAATAGAAACTAGAAACCACTGCCAAAAATCTTGTCTACAGACTGCAGATTCTGTAGCTTCATATGCAGATATTTGGTTATGAAGAATACTATATATCACAAGCTAGGGCCTCAAATTAGCACTTAGAATGCGGGAAAATCCCACACACTATTTTAAAAAAAACCAAAGTCTTCAGCCTAGTGTCACACCAGTGCAGAACGGCCGGTCAGAATCGCTTCAGAGGTAAATTGACATCCAACATGGACAACGCCTGGTGTGCTCTCCCTCCATCTACGAGACTCAGCAAGCTCCCTCTGCTCAGAAGGTCTCGTTAACATACACAGACAGACTTCAAAGATGTGAAGTTGAAGGAATGCAGACATCTAAATCTGCATAAAGTAACTAGGAACCCGCTCTGGAGAAAAAGGGAAATGGAAATATTCAGAAACGGTCATCTCCGAGAGAGGAGATGCCTTCATCTGAGCAGGAACTCAAACCAGTGACCTGTGTGTTACTAATCGCTTATTCAAACCTCCAGTCTTGAGCTCACTCAGCTTACCCCTCTAACATAGCAGGCTAGAACTGGCCCTGATCCCTCTCAAAGTATATAAATCCCTGCCGTGGGAGCATTTAAAGGGGGAATTCCCTCACTTTTGAAATATGAGGGCCTGTAAGCGTTATATAGTAAATTAAAAAGGGCAAATGTGAGCGAATCAGAACAAGGCTTCATTAAATACACTGATTAAAAACAGGGGCATTAGAATTAAAAACCTGGCTCTAATTCAACTCCGCTTCCAACTAAGAGCTGTCACCTTCTGCCCCAGTCACTGTTTGAGAAAACAAAGCTTTTTAAGCCATTCACAAACAATTATTCATTATAAACATAATCATGAATAATTAATAGTCCCCTCTAATGTAGTTGATCTTTAATGTCTCCAAAGTTATCATTCATTTTGACATACGTTCAGGCTCGATGATGATGCATCCACTCCCAAGAGACCGAGACGTGTCTGTAATGCATCTCAATCCACTTATCATTAACTAAGAAGTGACGTCCGCTGTGTTAGACAGCTCTTAATACACCTTTTGACAAAGTGATCTTGTTAGTCTTAAAGCATACAGGTTCACTGGCACACCTTCAAACTAACATGAGCTCTCTCGATCTTAAACCAACAGTTCTTCTGCTGTTTAACCCTTGTACAAAAATGATACCAAAATATAGATGAACTAGTGACTTTGTAATACTTTGATCAAGAACAAATTACAATGAAGTCATCAGAGTCACTGTGTATTTTTTTTCCATCCTTTATTTCCATGCTTCTCTATAAAATAACATCTAAACAATCTATCAAAATTCTAAATGTCTCAATTTCTCAGGATTGTGTCAAAATGAGAGACCTATTATGCTTTATATGTCCCTGTAAAAACAAAACTATGAAAAGTTGTACTAGAGGTTAATTTAAAAATATCACAACAGCACATATAAATATACGGCTTAGGTTAATAAAAAAAAAAAATGAGCCCACTGAATTGCAGTTAGGTTTAGGTCTACTGTTTTTGTTTCACTAGGCTATATCTTTGCAACACAGTTAATGATTTTTATTTTGGTGATTATTCAGTTTATTTTGAAAATCACAGCCAAAAATGCCCATGAAAAAATAAATGACATAAAAGAATTTAATTAAATGAAAATAACACAAATTGTTAACCGAAAAGCTGTAGGCTAAATCTTTAACTTATTAAGTTAACTTACTTTTTTACTTAAGAGCACATAGTAAATGACAACACTTTTCTACCTAAATTTCCCCAAAAAGAACAAAGACAATAATACATTTAAAAAACATACGTTTATTAAAATTACAATAGCATTTTTTAATTTTGCAAAATTAAGTCAATATGACCTGATAAAGCAAGGTTTTTTTTATGCATAACATGAAAATTGTACATCACACGTAATGTGAAAATCCAGTACTTAAAAACGGAAGTTTATTTATTTATTTTTAATGCTGGAATGCTCATGTATTAAAGCCTGGTGAGAAGAGGGAATTCTTGTGAAATAAGGTTGCATCTATATAGCAATCAGAACTGGACTAAACTGTTTCTGGGGAAATTGCAGTGGTATTGTTGCTATTGCTGGATTTTGTTGCTTGCTGCAAGACAGTTGTAGCTAAATAGTCTGGCTATAAAAGCTTAAGTATCATGGCGATAAAGTTAAATGTCGGGGAAATAACTTTTGTTTTGAAAATCTGACAGCTTAAAGCATTTTGGTAAATTCTTTTAGTTCCTCACTGATGGATTTTATTTAGAAAAGCTGATATTTTTGTGGTTTTTGCTTTGCATTAATCGCAGCACCTACAGTAGAAATAATACTTATTTTTAATGTCCAGTGTAAGTTGTGGTTGCAGCTGTGTTGATTACCAAAGCTGGAGGTCTGGTTTTAGAGGGTTTTAGGGTCAGTAATGATGGTTGGTGCACAGATAAAAATAATACCCTTGAAATAGAAGAGTTTTTTTTTTTCTAAGTAAAAAATAGCATTGCTATATTTGTCAGGCAAGTGGGTGATACAGCTCTTCTGCAGGTTTGCATGACTACCTGTATCCTCACAAACAGATGGTGGATTGAATAGATGACAGTAAAAAATAAAGAGAACTTCAGGAGCAGCAAAAAAGGATAAATAATTTATTTTATCAGACTGGCTTAAATAAAATGAAATAAAAAAAATTCTGAAAGACCACACACTGACATACAGGATAGTCACTCTATTTTTTTTCTATTTGTTTCAGGTCCGCGGGTAGCTCTGGCAAGATTATTGTCAGGTAAGCATGCAGTATGTTTTTTTTGTATTCTTTTTTATGTAGTTTCTTTTTTGTTAGAATATACCTGCAGGTCACTGGAAATTGTTTAAAATTTTTAGCAGATCAATCAGATTTTCAGCCCTGTATTATATAAAAGTCATTATAAAGCAGTCAAATTTATATTTTAATCTAAACCATGGAGCTAAAACAAATTTTAGTTTATGGGCTGCATGTAGCACAGTTTGATCTCAAATGGGTAGGATTTTTTAAAGCCGTTGCTTAAAATAACTCCTACAAATATTTCCCTTTCTTTTGTTTTCATATTTAATAAACCATCCATTTCCAAAACCAATGAACAGCCTGAGTTGTATAAAGGAAAGGAACTTAAATTTCAGTTTTTAATTTTCATTCAGACTACTGTCCAGCCCGGTCTCGTAGCAAAACATTAAATATTAATGAAAAACAGTCTTATTTGTTCATATTCATGGACAGAAATTGTCCCACTGCTTTGAAATAAATGTATTTCAGTGAGAAGTATATTTCATCTCTGCATGTATGTTTCCAGACTTTTTAGAGGGGGGACCTCTGTGTGGCAACCAAGAAAATAAGCTTTGAAAAAAGTGGCAGCCACACTCTTTTTGCCTTAACCTAACCAAGTAGTTTTTAATTCCTAACCAAGTAGTTTTTATTTCCAAACCCTAACCAAATAGTTTCTAATGATAATTAATAACAAATTTCAAAATTACACAGTTTTAAGTGTAAAAATGTGTCGATTGTAGGACTGAAACTGTGATCTCTGGTGTGAGTGGTGAAATTTCGTGCCTTGGTGAACCCCACCGGCCCCCAGAAGTGTGGGCTTTTTCTTTCTTTAAAGGTGGGAAAAGTTAATTTTGTGTACCTGGACAATCTGATGAAAATTCGTGTTAAGGGACACACAAATAAGGAGGAAAAATCCAGGGAAGGATGTCCAGAAACATGCTAAAAGTGGAAAATTTTAAATCAAGTAACACAAGTCAATAGATTAAAAGTTGTGGCCCTAGACTGTACTGTCACTGACACAACTCCTTGGCTTGACCATCATACTTTGCTGTGGTGTGGCAGGCATCACAGACATCATCAGACTTCAAACTCTGATTAAATTCATATTTCTTAATAACCTGCAGCACAGTGCATCCTAGTACTGACTGCAGTAATAAATCCCAAATTTTGCCCCTTTTCTCTATGATTTTTTTTTACATTTTGCAAAGCTATCGAGTGGGCCAGATTGGACCCTTTGGTGGGTCCGTAGCAGGCCATATGTTTGACACCTTTGATGCCTTTACTGTAGAGCAGGATTAGGGGATTAGTGAGGCAACTTCAGGTTTAACCCAGATTTCTTTAGTATGACAAAAATGTTCCACTTCTTACCACCACCAGCCTAACTTTTGCTGCAGGTTATTACTGAGATAAGAGTTCAGCGTGTACAAATCCACTGCCTGCATCACTTTTCCTGGAAGGTTCAGACTTTGTTGTTCTCATAATAGAAGACCACCTTAAATCTTTCCCAGGAAAACATTACTAAGAAATGTAGATTTTTTTTTTTTATTCTTTATTTAAGTTTATTGTTCCATAAGCCATTAAAACTAACTTCAAAATATGATCCTATAGTTATATAATACTAAAACTGAGCACTTGTGCTTGAGCACTGAGTACTTGTACTTGCTACCCTTATCTAATTTCTGTTTTTATATTTGTTCTTTAATTTTTCTCTGTTTAATACAGCCAAGGCTGCAACTGAAAGGATAATCTAATGTTATGTATATTTATATAAAATATAGTATATAATTATAATATATTAATTCAGCAGAATACACGATTGTGATTAGATGTCATACAATAATAATAATAGTAATAGAGCTGCCATAAGTCTATTGCCTTAACAGAGGGTTAACAGATGGTGTTTTTTTTTGTTTTTTTTTCCGGCTTCACTTCCCCTTTGCTTTATAACACTTTTCCAGTCTTACTGATTGAAGCACTTAATGTGCACACACCTTCACACAACACTTTTTAATACTTTACTAGTGTGCAGTGCTTTTCCCATCACACACACTGCTGATTGTTTTGCAGCATTCTTCCAATATTATAGTTTCATCTGCTGACCTGTCCATGTTTGTGATTGATGATACACCCATTTGTTTTTTCCTGGCTTAAAATGGGCCTTTAGGTGGGCACCTAAGCACAACTGGGCTGCATTTAGTAAAGGCAAAGAGCCTGAGTTATGTTACTTAACAGAAGTATATACACTTTCGTATGACCGCTTATTCTGATTACCTATGTTGGGGAAAGTGAAGCCAGATATGGAAAAGATATCCTGGGTATAAAAAGAGGAAGTGAATAATGGGGGGGAAAGGAACGATCATGACCAAAACAATGGTCGTCTTCAGGGTGTCTAAAGAAGGTGCCAGCTGATACACAATTTTAATGGATCCAGCTCACTAAAGTAAAGGCCTTGGTTACTTGTTAAAACATTGAGTGCTTGTATCTGGATTTTTTTAATGCCCCTTTTTTGGCAAAATCTTTCTGTTTTCCTTTTACTATGATATCCTGGGTATATTAAACTTTCCCTGATCTAAAACAAATCTAAAAAAAAAAAAAGCGAATAGTGGTGAGTTATCGATCTGATCATGAGTAACGTTTAGATAGCTGATTGAGCTGTTTAATCACATTGGGAAAGCTCGATGCCATATGTTTAGTACAATAGGTCGTTAAACAAAGTATAAAAGTTAAGTATGGTCTGCTGTGTGTCTTTGGCTACTCCTTCAGTTGCTGTCAACACTGAACTGCTTACAGGAAGGAGTACTGTTTTGTCCTCAGCGCTCTAATGTTGCTGAATATCACAAATTATTCTTAGCAGCAGATTCTATCAGTGCCAAACTATAAACAAAAAACAGTAGCTTGCAGACATGATGAAACGGCTCGGCAGACTATTGCAGAGAAATGTTCCTTCTTACAGTTGATCAACATCTCTGATAAAGTTTGAGAAATCCAAACACATTCAGTCGCTAGCAGCTGTGGCTTTTTCCTCTCTTTGCTTAATAATTGGTGAGTGAATGGACAGGACCACAGGAAGTACAGTTAATTGAATTTTAATTCAGTTACAATTTTGGCTTCCACTTCTTTATTAAAACAAGATGTTGCATGTTTTGCAACAATACTCTTGTTTGGCCTTTAAGCGCATCCCTTTCCTTTACTTTTGCCCCTCTGTATTTTTTGTAAAATAAAAGCACTCTTCTTGTTAAATAATTGTGATCTCATGTTGACTTAGTGTTGACTAAGTAAGGTGATTATGATTTTTGCCGTAATCGAGCAGCTCTAACTATACATTTACTGTAGTGTCTACCCCATCACTATCTAAGATCTCTTATTTTATTAACTGCCTTGAAAGCTCACATGACACCATTCAGTCTGCTGCACTCGGAGTTTAAATGGTTTCCTCTTGTTAGGAAAAGGACTCAGTTATGTGCAGGTTTAACCACACAAACCCTTTTTTATGTGTTTCAGAGCAGCGCTGCAGCCCCGGGCAGTTTGCCTGCCGCAGTGGGAAGATGCAGTGTATCCCAATGTCCTGGCAGTGTGACGGCTGGACAGCATGTGAGGACAAGAGTGACGAGATGGACTGTCCCCGTGAGTACTGCTCACTTAAGCCCTTTCATAC
The DNA here is from genome assembly GCA_015108495.1 of Heterochromis multidens. Taxonomy (NCBI): domain Eukaryota; kingdom Metazoa; phylum Chordata; class Actinopteri; order Cichliformes; family Cichlidae; genus Heterochromis; species Heterochromis multidens. The sequence goes on along the minus strand of VUQS01032265.1, from coordinate 3,637 downwards.
CCAGTCTGTTACCTAACACCCATAACGCGATTGATTTTCGGAAAGAATAGCAACACCCAGAACCTTTTAGAACCTTTTCACACTCGGATGATCAGATCACAGCTGAGCAGCTCTAAATACAGGTGTGAACTCACACTGAATGCTTAAAGGATGTAGTGGAATCTAATCAAGCCAAATTGAGAGACGTTCAGTCATACAGGGCAAATAGGAGTGAGTAGATAGGAGTTTAAAATTCTACAGGTGATCAGCCATCAATGCCCTAATTTAAAAATAAAGACGCAGCCAGTTCATGTCATTAATGACTCAGAAAACAGTAGCAGACTTGATAAAGGAGTGTGTGTGCTAAGCAAATAACAGAGTGTAAGCACAGGAATTACATGCGCATCTAAACCGGTTATCCAAACTCAGGATTGCAGGGGGACTGGAGCCTACAGTGCATCCAGAAAACATTCACAGCGCTTCACTTGTTCCTCATTTTGTCATGTTACAGCCTTATTCCAAAATGGATTAAATTCATTTTTCAACTCAAAATTCAACACACAATACCCAACAATGACAAAGTGGAAAAAATGAAAAAGTTTTGCCTGAAATTCTTGCAAATTTATTAAAAAAAAAAGAAGAAGAAAAAAATATATATATATATTCACAGCCTTTGCCATGCCACTCAAAATTGAGCTCAGGTGCATCCTGTTTCCACTGATCATCTGTCAGATGTTTCTGCAACTTGATTTGTGTCCACCTGTGGTAAATTTAGTTGATTAGACATGATTTGGAAAGGCACACACCTGTCTATATAAGGTCCCATAGTTGACAGTGCATGACAGAGCACAAACCAAGCTATGAAGTCCAAGGAGACGCGAGTGCTAACCGCTGTCCTCTTCTATTAGGAAATTGCTGGAGACTTTGGGAGGGACTTGCAGGGTTGAGCAGCTATTCTCTGGATAAAAGTGACACCTCCAGAGGAGGGCTGTCTTATTACAATCTGTTCCACCATATATACCTAAAATCTGTATTATTTAGCATCAGATACCGACTCATCCACATGTTAATGAAGTTAGTGTTATTGGGCCACGTGTGTAAATGCCTACGTCACTCTAGTATTTTTCAGCAGATTGCATGCATTTATTAGAGCCAATATTACACCCTTTGAGATTCAGACAATATATGTATACACCCTTCAGATCTGTCTGAGTCCCATTAATTGCTGCATTTTGACAGATATTTCAAATCTTTCTAGAAAAGAAAAAAGGCAAACTGGATGAGAGCCAATTTGGGATGTTACAGAGCTCTTCATGTGTGCACAGCTGCGAAGACACACAGACAAGTTGATGCACAAATGTGACTAAAGACTTGAACCACTGTAAACCTATACAAAGTAGCTTGGCTCCTGCTTGTATTACTCTTTACAGACACATCCTTCTATACACCTTGTATTGGGATTTCCCCTCCCTCCAACGTGCCAGTCCTCCTTTCTCTGTTTGATCAAAATATCTGTAATGTTGAGGCCCAGAAATATGCGGGGCTCAACTTTAAGTTTTGGTACTTTGAGCCATCCACCCATTCCACTTGTGCACTCATCCTGCCAACAACTCATTTAAATTCTGTCTTACCAGATTTTGCTTTCTGAAAGGGAAACTGCAACAAATCCATATGCAAGAAGGCTGGCTGCAAAAATACCTGTGTCCACGGCTTTCAGTGCACCTCTTCAGCAAATACAGACAGTAGCTTTTAACACCGAGAGAGGTTTTGCCTGCCGAAGATTGTTAGTAAATTTGGCTCTTGCTTCCCTGTCTGAACTGCAGCATTACATAGTTGCATTTGTAGTGTGCATTAAATACAATAAACTCCCGCGAAGACAATCCTGTGTCGCTAATTTGCTTTTACCATACAGCTCAGATGTGGTTTCGTAGGTACACAAAAGTTCTCCTAGTCCCTCACGGTGAATCTGTTCTGTATTGACAGTGTCAGATGGCAGGGGGAAGAAGGGTCAAATGCTGAGTGGCTGCACATGTGTCTCTGTTTTTGTTTTACTGCTGGTTGATCTCTCCTACACTGCATAGATGTCACTAAGCCTTTGACCAAAATCCTATTGTTCTCTGCTTAAATCTAGAAAGACCTTATCCCGAGATCTCTGACAGCATAACGGGAATTATTGAAAGGATTGAGTGCAGCATGTGACCTCCATACTGCAGTCGTGCATGCTTCAAGTTGACGCTTTATGCCTACAACGCTGTTAACCGATTAAGGGTTCACACTGAACTGTATTCATTCTGCAGTTAAACCACATTTTTAAGACAACCACTTAAGAAGAAACTTCCTCCTCCTTTCTTCTTTTTGTTTATTTACCAGTAAATCTGGAAATTGATACTACATTAACAGAAACGCATGTATCTGATAGTCTGCATGTTTAGATTGTGGAGTTTTTTGGGGTTTTTTTTTAAGTTTGGATTTAGTGAGAAATGCAAGAAACAAACAAAACCTTACTCAAGTCACAGCATGAGGTTATTGTCACATTAATCAGCATGTTTCTGGAGAGTCACTGTTCTTGTTAGGGTATTTCTCTTTGTTGAACAACACAGAAAGGTGAAACAGTCCTTCACACTGGGAAATGCAAGAAGAAACATCTCAACTTTACGGCAAAATTTTTCTGTGAAACTTAAGACCTGTGTAGGATTTTTCAAGCTGATAGCGATATTCGGTCATTTAAAAATCAATATATCAGCCGATATGTTTTTTTTCCTTTGAGACAAACAGATTTCCCTAACTAAATTTGTTATGTCTGTAGATTTATGAGTCCTCACTAAGATAGCATGGCAGTGCCTTGTTTTATTGTCACAGCGAGTTGTGGATCACTCGTTTATGCGTTTTTGATCAGCTGTTTGTGGCGTTCCAAAGATGTGTTGCCAACTGGGAAGTTCCAGAATGCCCTCTTGTGGACAAATTATGCAACATCAACACTCGTAACATGGTTGAAGGCTCTTTCTCCTGTCTTTTTACTTTTTAAATGTTGATTTATCAGCCGTTGTACATCCCCATACTGATAGATCAGCAAACGGCTGATATCTGCCGATATATCCGCCGGGCTCTAAAAATCTCAGAGCATGTTTCACACCTTTTTAAATGCAGTTTTTGATATAGTTTTGTACTAAGAAAAAGTAGGAAAGAGACCCCATTTCAGCCATTAAAAACATATATTTTTGTTATTTCTAACATACCTACGTACCATATTTTCTTGCATGTAACATAACAGTATCTAAAATGTGAGTAAAAACAATTAAGTCATTAATAAGGGTATATTATATTGTTGTGCATAGACAGTGTAGGGGTTCTTCCTCAGTCCAGATTTAATCTAAAGAGCATTCAATCTCCACGGTCAGCAAGGGTTTGGTTTTGCTTTATATTATTCAAATTAGTATCAACTTTCTCTCTCTCTCTCTCTCTCTCGCTTGGTGGAAAACTCTTGAGATTACAAATTCTATAATGGAACCCTGTAGTTTCTCTCCAATTTGGCACAATCCAGACTTTCAGATTAACAGAGCAACTCTTCACTTTAGAACATGGGAGCAGAAACATCTCCATCACATATTTCAAGATAATAAGCTCATGGCAGCCTCTAATTTGTTTCAAAGATTTGGAT
>VUQS01032262.1:0-14792 GCA_015108495.1 Heterochromis multidens | reverse complement strand
GGGGGGGTGCACTCAGAAAAGAAAGAATGAGAGCTCGAGCAAGGGAAGGAGGGGTAAAGGGGGAGTAAATCTAGGTTTGTCGTGCTGCTTTCACAATTAAGACATTAATCACTACGTCTATACTGCTGAGTCATCGTCCTGCCTGTGGTCAGACCATCAATCAGAACCTGACAAAGGGCTGGCCCCATGAACACACACACACTCACACAAACATGTGCATACAGGGATCTCCCAAAGAGAAGGTCAGGGCTTTATGCGGCCTAAAACTTTTCTACCATTTCTCATCCAAAACTCGTATTATCTTCTTCTCTCTTCCTAAAAAAAAGGCTGTACTCTCTAAATATGCATCATTTTCACCACCTTTAAACTGTGTGGCTGCTGTCAAAAATGTTTCGACTGAGCAGTGGTGTCATGAGCAATAATTTAAAAGGAGTCTGGTTTCTCTCATGCTCTGCTTGCACATTCCTTTTTCCACCATCAGCAGGTGGTGGCAATAATGTGCAAAGAAATGTGCACGGAAAAGACAAAATAAGACTACCAGCTGGCACACATGGATTATAACAACGCTAATGGATCCAAACTACTCCATACAGTACCGTTTCCAAATGTTTAATGAGTAAGGAAATACATTTTGGATTTTGTTAACAAACACTGCAATTATCCCAAAAGGGGACTTTAAAGAGGAGGCTTAGAAGGCACTATGACTTTTTCGAGCCTCTGTCTTGGTGTTAGTTATCTCCTGTTTTGTTTTGATAATCTCTTTTTTGTATGCATTGTTTCAAGTTTAACTTCCCTTGTCTAATTATTCCTGATTTGTTCCCGCTGTGTTTCACACCTGTTTTCCCCCTAGCCTCATTACCTTGTGTGTATTTATTGTCTGAGTCTCCCCTTGTCCTTTGTCGTGTCCTCTCTCTATGTTGTGTGCTCCCTTGTTCCGTGTTTTTCCCCTAGATTCCCAGTTCTTGTATTCCTGGCTCCAGTCCTGCCTTGTTTTGCATTTTTGTATTTTGAAAGACTTCTGTTCCGTCTTCCGAGTCCTGCATTCTGGGTCCATATCCTGCCTGCAGCACAGGGTTATATAACAAGTTGGCACTTGCAGACAAGTCTACATCTTCCATACAACCTACTGGCAACTGCAACAATCTGCTAGCGACCAGAACAATCACAAAGAGGTTGTTGCTGCAGCACCATCTCTGCAACCAATGACCTCTAGCTACTGCCAGCAACCGCCCTCAAAAAGTCACCATCCGAATACACATTTTTCCATTTCACAGCCAGCCAGCAATCTCCAGCAATCACTCACCAACCGGTCAGGGAATATTAATTTTTCTCTAGTGGCTGGTGGTTGCCAGAGGGTTGCTGACTGGTCTCTAGGCTTGTGTGACTGGGGCCTAACATGCTATAGAAGTCATGCTCTCGTTCTGAAATCTCACAAAACTGAGCCAACCAGTAAAGAGCTGGTATGTATGACAGAACTAGAGTAAAGAATTCAGTCTCACTTTCTTTAACCTTAACAATGCTAAACAATGATTCAGAGTTATTGTGTTGCATCTACAAAATAATACGCTGCACTTCACAAAGCTTTGACAGACTGCCATTGTGGGAAAGGACATGCTAAGGTTGAGGAATAAACACCTGTCTGTAGACTGAACATTGCACAACATTGTGTTTGTAATGACCACTTTTACTGAGATGACTACTGCCTGTCAAATCCTGCATCAAAAAACATTTTTCTGAAGAGAAATGCCATTCAAAGAGCAGACCCGCCAGACAAATTCAGACAGAGTGGGGGTCATTTTTTCACTTGGCCTCTGTACACATGAAAGCATGACAGGATAATGTCAAAACAACCACAGACACGTAGAATAAAAATCTGAGCGTGTCTGTGACAGAGACGAGCACTTTTCCTTTGATGCATGGAATGTGGATACACTGTATAGGGGACAGTGAATAAGTACACAGTCTAAGTGTATCTATAAGAGTAAAACTTTATCCAACCTGGGTCATCATGGTTTCCTTGTACTGCTTCTTCTGTGTGACTTTGATTGGAGGTTGCTTGGTCACGGCCGAAACGAGGAAGTTCATCAGGATGTCTTCACAATTAGCCATGCGGTCCACCATTGTCAGCAGGCTGGCCGGTATGTAGTGAGTGAACAAGTAGTGGTAGAATCTGATGAATAAAGGAAAAGGGTAGATGAGGATGTGTGTGTATTTTTCATTTTAAAAGCTGCTATTCTATTCTGCATGGTTGCTGTGTTGCACTCTCAGCAGCATGGGAGCACTAGATCACTGTCAGTGGTTACCTCCCTGACAAGGTCTGCCATCCCTCGCTCTTACACACACACACACACACACACACACACTGTTTACACCGTTCCTTCTGGCTCATTTTTTCTACCTCACGTTTGCATTTATTTGAGAGTCTAAATAGCAAAAATAACTGAAGAGGCGCACTGAGCATCCTAACAATAGAACAACGAGAGCTGTTTATCTGCGTGACAAGATGCTTTTAATCCCTTTGGAGAGCATCACTCTTCTCCATTCAATTTACTGCTCTGCTTAATACTTGAGGTTACCATTTTTTATTTCAGTCCTAGCATTGCATTTTTGACAATCACTTTATGATATAACAGAGATGGAGAAACATTATATTATTCCATTCCCTAAAGATGAATTTTAAAGTAGTTTGCATCTTGGAGAAGGGATACGTATTTCTGGGAAGTTGATGTAATGGCGGGTTATGCAGAACATGTGCACCATGAGACAAACTGACTGCAGCACTAAAAGAGAAGCTGGACTGCAGTTAAAGGTTTGACACTTTATGTCTTTACGTAATTGCTTTTAATGAGTGCTCACACATTAGCCAGCACTTTAATCAGTGGATAAAACAGAAAATATAGCAGCATTACATTTACAGTGTACCTGGCTATGTGCAATATTAATGACTAATAAAAATATTTCTTTTAAAACAAATCTTCATTTTACATTTTAAACATACTTCTTTAATGATCGTTAGATGAGTCACCCAAAGTTAAGACATAGAAATAGAAATATAGGCTCTCTAAAAATGCTTGGGCAAGTCTCAGCAATGGCTTTAAAGCTTTTCTCTTTGAACAGACGTGTGTGTGTGTGTGTGTGTGTGTGTGCGCGCGCACAGAACTGTGAAAGAAAATCATGATTCATATCTCCAACTTTCCTTGGTGCATCCTCTATATGATTTTTTCATATATAATATAAAATATGAAGGTGCTTTGCAACATAAAACAAGAAGAAAAACAAGTCAACACTTCAGGGCTGCAGGCTGCAACATTTTTGAAATGCAGAAAAGGGCAGATCACTACAACCACTTAAAGTTTTCCTTCTCTTAATCCAAAGCTCTGGAAAAATCTATTTGTACTTTAGGGGATTTATATCATGGGAACGTAATTATTCCATGTCAGAACCTATATGGTTTGGGTACAAACCACCATTGGAGATACTCTTAAGTTCACCATGTAATGAAGAGAGTTTTTGGCCCATAATCAACTGATCAAAACTCAGTAAAATCTTAGATATTTTGGGAGAAGAATGAGGCTTCTAAATATTACCTGCAGCTATCAAGTGGTAGCAAGAATAAAATTATGGCCTCTCTCAAACAAGCTCAAGAAAGATGTTTAGAAGGTTTTTGCACCTCAGCTGAGCTTCTTTTAACTCTTTCCCTCATAAAGACGACATTATACGCCCTCCCCTGTACCGATAATGATGAGTTTTGACACCTGAGTATATATCAATAAAGATGTGATTTAACAACCGTTAGAATAGTTTCCAGGTTTTTGCAGGGGCAGAGACCAGACTCACTACTTTCTGATGCAAACCTGTAAGCAGGAAGCCAGACTGACCAGTAAGTTGATAACTTCACCTTCAAACTCTGGCACAGCGTCTGCATCACTGAAGATGTCATGTGCTAACTTTCTCTGACGCTTTCTGACAATCATTTCAATACAGCACCTGCAGGACTTCACTGATGAGCAGGAACTCATGAGGGTTTGTACCTGTGGTAAAAAGCTGCTCCTGTAAGGACCATGGAGTACTCGTTGGTCCACTTGGAAGTGTAGCCCCAGCGTGATCTGGAACTATCCCAGTAGTGGCTCCTTGCTGGATAACCAACAATACGCTCTGGAAAACTTTGCCATACAGTGAGGGCAAAATCCACCTGGTGAAACAGAAAGGAAGGAAAGAAGGTGTGGAATAGATGGCCAGTTGAGAATAGAGAAAATAAAATAGGTTGAGGAAATGGAAAAGAAAAGAGAAGCAGAGGTGAAAGCAGAAAGGGAAAAGGTGAAGAGAAGAAGAGCACTAAGCAGCACAAAGATGTGATACAACTTATTCAGAATATATGCAGCGTGGGAAACAGTGCATTCAAAACACCTGTCAAATGGCATTTAACCAGCCAAACCAACAAGGACATCTTCTAAACAACTTCTCTGCCTCTTCACAACTTCACATAGAATATTTTAGAGGCCATTTCACATGGTTTTCATTCCAGCTGAAGCACTTCACTTTAAAATGTCACTTAAATATCAGAGTACACTCACTTATCTGTTAGAGAGCTCTGATTCACATTATGAACCTGGCAGTGCTGACCTCATTCATAATCATTTCCTCTGGCGTGATCAAGTGAGGTTTAATTGTCACTCTTTTTTAATCATTTTAAAACAAATAACTTTACAGTATATACCAATATCTATAAGGTATGCTGTTGTTAAAAGCCCCCATAACCAACATATTCTTATTCTCAGGTCAAGAAATAACACTGTTTTGTCAAAGGCATGGACATTTCTGAGATATGCATATGGAGTCCTTTATCAGCCCTGCTAATATTGGATGTTGAGAGCAAACACTTGTTTTGAAAAAGCTTCTAAGTCTGATGACAATCATGACAGTGTCACGCAGAAAACCCGAGGTTTTGTTGCTCTGTGTTCTGCGTGGGAGCTCTGATTTCACTTGTTTAGTTTCTTTGTGGCTCGCTCTTACTTTTGGCTTCACTCTGTTTGGTTAGTTTAGGCACCAAAACTATTCAGTTAGGTGTACATGTCTAAATTTAATGAAATCAGACTGCTCATGTTGAAAATGATTTATTACAGGGTCAGAACGTATTTAGTTTGGTGTCAAGGCTGCAGGGTTCTTATATATCAAAGATGGGGAGTGATGAGTAAATATCTACTGTACAGGCGGATTCTGGGGTAGTGGAAACAGCAGGCAGTGATGTAGATTAAACTGGGAGGGTGTGCTGGGTATATATCATGAGGAAAGTAAGGAATGCCACATATGTATGATGCAGTGGATCTCGCCGACTTTTCTCCATTTAGTGCAAAGTACAAACTTCCCGATGGGACATGAACTGTGGTTAACAGTCTTGTGATTTACACCACCAAAATCCCGCCTAACTTTTTTCTTGGGCTTTGTTGCTATTTCCATCAGGACTGTTGCGGCCAGCAAGTCAAGGTGGCAAAGCCAAAGGACACGGTGTGTGTATCACCAAGACACTGAGGCTTTGAGGCTCGACACCCTGGGAGTGGAAACAGGTTGCTGGTCTTGCACATCTTTCAAGCAGGTACCAGCTTTGACTGTCTCCTGCTCCGTTTGCCTCAGAGACTGCCTACTTCACAATAAAGAAGAAATTTCACATGGCCTCTTTGTGGAGCAGCTGGTGCCCTTGAAGAAGATGGAGCTACCTGACAAAGACCCTCTTTTGAATTCCAAAACACCACTGAGACATGCAGGCAGACACACCAGAGAATAAGGGGCTTGGCACATAATGAAATACTTTGTTAGACACACACACACACACACACACACAGATGAAAATTAATTACCAGAATAGCACAGGTAGAGGAACTGAAAGTTGGAGAGGGGTGCACTGAAGGTGGATGTTCTTCTGTCATGAATTGCACGTGCAATTACTGTAAAGCGTCTGATCTAAGCTGAGAGAAAGTCATTCAAAGCACAGTACCTCATGAACGGGCGTGTGTGTGTGTGTGTGTGTGTGTGTGTTGTGTGTGTGTGTGTGTGTGTGCACTGTGTTTGTGTATGTGTATGGAAAAGTGCCCATTAGGCAGACATCTTAACGTGAATGTGAGAGAGAGAGCTTACAAGTGAGTGAGGAACAGAGCACAGGTTCATTGCAATCTGTCTGTCTTAATTACTGTTTAATATGACTGAACATTTCTAAAGAGCCTTAAATGTTGTTTGCAAGTCTCCATAAAGTAAACAGTTAAATTTAAAGATTCATTAAAGTTTATGGTAATGGTGGCGGTTATGTTTCAGGTTAGGGTAAACTTCCAGGACATTAATGCAAGACAATGTAATGTTCTTTGAACTGATGGAAACACAACTCTGTGTGTGTGTGTGTTTCTGTGTGTGTGTGTTTAATTCATACTGATGGATTCTACAAAGCCAAAATTGATCTGAAAAGTCGGGGGTCAATCCAGCAATAGATCTGCTACAAATCTCTCCTGACATTTGGGTTTAACATGTCCAATGTTATAAGATGAAAAGGAGTTGCATCACATTTTAAAGCCTCTATCCCCTGCTCAGTGTTCCTTTCCAATGATTTGGTTTTTGAAAAGTTGCGGTTTTAGTCTGTTTTTTTATTTATTTATTTAGCTCCCCACGAAGCAATGCCACTGCAGTGCTTTCACTGTCAACCTCCACCTGACTTCAGGATGATAAAACTCAGGAAAATGTGTCATAAACTGATCTTGTATCCAGCTGCTTTGGAGTGCTGTGGCTGTGATGAACTTTTACCAGCAGTCTCAGTGTGATCCAAGATAGCCAGCTGGGTTTTAAGGTCCACACTGGTGCTCGAGGCAGCTACAGCAGTTTTGTGTTTTGCAACGTTTTTGGATTATAGCTGTTCTCACCAAGTAGTCTCAGTGCTGTGAGGTTATGTCTCATCTGGACGACTCCAAAATTGTTCTCTAAAGTTTCTTTCATTGATTGCTTAAAGGTTCTTCTGCAGATTGTGAAGGTTAAGCATTTGGCATTCAGTGCTGCATGCCAGCACCAAAGTCTATTACAACTTCTACATACAGACTTAAGCTGAAGCTCCAAACCGTTAATACTAGATATTAAATATGCAGATCCATAATTAAGACCTGTTCTCTTCAAAGTAAAGGTGTATACCGTATACGTGCATGCAGAACACACCAAGCTTCCTTGGTTCAAAAAGTAGTTAAGCTAGGCTGACTGTGCTCCAGGTTTTTTTCAGCAAGTGTCCAAATGGTAAATGTTAAGGCCCCAGTCAGACACCCTAGAGACCGACTGGTGACCGGCTGGTAACCACCAATCATCCCCGACCAGCTGCAAGTGGTGGCTGGAAGCTGCTTGCTGTCCTTAGGTGAAATAGGTTACAGAGAGGTATTACGGTGATGTTTTTGGTCGTGAGCAGATTGCCACGGTCACCCATAGTTTCTATGAAGAGTGCAACACAAACCAGAAACACAGACCATTCACCTTCAAAGTAAAAGCTGCGCTTTTTGTAACATGGTGGCTTCAGTGGTTCGACACAACTTTTTCTCTGAAAGTGAACACTCTCCATTTCCAGGATGCATTGCAATTTTTCATGTTTCACTACCTCGCTGTGGTTAGTTAACAAGTGTTTGCAGACAAATTGGGGTATTCCATGCAAACTATGAGTATGCATGCATACTCAGTAATCTGTTAGCAGCCAACACAATCATTTTGGTGTAACACCCTCTTTGCAACCAATTTCACTCACTAACCTCCAGCAACCACTCAGTGGCCAGTCAGAAAATACACATTTTTCCCTAGCGACCAGAAGTTGCCAGGGGGTTGCCAACCGCTCTCTAGCCTTGTGTGACTGAGGCCTAAGTTACAGTTGAAGTAATTTGGAAGATGGGTGAGGAGAGCCAAAGGAGGATGCCAGGATAAATAGAGAGGTTAATGGAAAAAATCTGAATGAGCTGTGAAAGACAGCACACAGTCTTGTTTTTATCACAGCCATTAGCCATGACAACTTTTCCAAAAAGGTCCCCTAACCTAAGGAGATAAGGTCAATAAGGAGAGATCATTAGAAGGAATTGAACAATGATTTATTGATATACAGAAAACAACTGGGCTTGTTTTTTGTCGATTAGACTCTGATGGCCCGTCACAGCAGAACGGAATCCCAATGGTCATAGGAATTAGGGCAGGACCCCCCGGAGTCTAGACACTGGTGGTGGAGATGAAGATGGAGGCTTGGATGGAGGCTGAGTAACATGGGAGAGGCGGAGATGGGGAGGAGGTGGGTTGCACAAAGGCGTCTGCAAGGGAGAATGACAGATGAGCAGTGATATTTAAAGTACGCGGAGTGGAAGCTGATTGGCCTGAAGCAGGCGGGCAGAAAGGCAATTGGTCTAGACCAGTGATGTCAGCAATGAGCTTGACAGCGAGGGAAAGTGGAAGTGATGAAAAGCATAGATTAGTCACCAAACACCTGGGAAGCAGATAGATGCGTGATTACAGATCTTCTTTATTGAACTTACGCATAAGCTTCATTACTGCAAAGTACTTAGGTTAGGGGACCTTTTGTGTACTTTAAAGTATCATGTGGAGACCAGAGACCATGGAGTGTTATTTGAAGTGATGACAGCCAATGCTGAGTTAAACTAATCTTTCCTTGCCTGCTGCTCGGCATTTGAAACGAGGCCGGTTTAAAACACTTCTGAACTGGCTTCACTTTTCTTGGAAACTACAAACAGTCTTTAGTTTTTAATCATCTGCCAATCAGACACAGGATTTAAAGCACTCACAGGTGAAGGAAATAACACTCATCATCTTGCTATAACCCAATGTTCAGCTGGTTTGTGGTATTTATATAGACCTTACTTTGACACAACTCTAGCTAAGCATCGGTGCAAACCAACAACCAGCATAATCACAAATGGGACTGTAAAAAAATGTTCAGAAATCATTTAAGGTTGCAGTGATATGCAGTGATCACCCTCTCTAAAGCTGTCAAAAAACTGTGTGTGTACATGTAGAAAAGATTTTTGAATGCCTCAGGGTAGATTTAAAACAAAAAACTGTGATAGTCCCTTTGCCTCAATGTGTCTGTTATACAACCAAAAGCAAGGACTGAACTAATACTTGCAAATTCAATATGTGTGTGTGCATGTGCGACTTTAGTTTGTGACTGAAGTTTCATACTGTCTGAGTGCAGCTTTTTGTTGAATGCAACAAAAGCAGCTTTTGTGTTCTCATTGTGTTCTCAGTGTTGCATTCACGCACTCACCTTAATAACTGTATGTTTTTCCTAAACGTAGAAAACTCTACTTGCACTCTTAAATTTCTCGTTCACACATTTATATTGGATGATACACAATCACAGGTTCACCTTTTGGAGCCTATAGAAAACACTCGAAGGTGGAAGAATTCAGATTTTAATTGGCACGATTTCCCACACTGTCAGTCCAATATCTAACACGCTGAAGCCGGGGGCCTCACAGTGACGCTTTCGAGTCGTCCAATCAATCAATAGGTAAGAAATATAAACTTAATGGGAGAAAATACCCTAAATGAAATGAGATACTGTCCATGGGCAAAAGGAAGCCATAGAGGTCAAATCATTATCTTTTCTATGAATTTATGATTTGTATAAATGTGTACTGAAAACCTTGAATACTGATGAAAATTATAAGTGCTCTGAAACGTGCTCAAACCCGGAGAGAACCTTTAAATGAGAAGGGGATCAAGCTTCTGCCGCTGCTGTTGTAGCACAATTTCCATATCTACCATATAGAAAATGTCTTCCAAAGGGCATAATTCAGCAGCATGCTTGGCTGCCCAATGAGAGACAAAAGCTTCGTCAGGTCGTATTCCCTTCTCTAATCTCTCTTCATGGAATAATCATACATTTAATGAGCTGAAACAATGTAATTATGAAATTGGCACAGCCATTCTTCTGCCGAGGTATTGTAATATGAAAAGTCCTATTAAAAGTGTAATGTTCTCCCTTGCACATTTTCAGTGAATTGACATATTTCATCTCCTTTCAATAAAGCCCCTCACCATGTTAAAAGGGCAATTAGAGCTATGGGTTAGTAAGCACAGCAAAGATTCACTCCACTTCCTCTCTTATTCACTCGTTCTCTCCCTGACATTTTCTCCCTCCTCTCGTTTCATAAAACAAGCCGTGTGCTCATAAAAGTTTAGTTGTAGAAACTTGCTCATATTGCTGTGCCACAAATTGTGGTGCTATAAAGTGTAATTGCGATCCCGTTTGCGTAGAAAAGGTGAACATTGACTTGCTCCGATCAATAAAACATCTCAGAGTTTAAAGATATATTGGATCTCTAGGGCTCATTGAGCCTCACAATCTATTATGGATTGCATCTTTCATTCGCTGAAGATCTGCAGAGAAAGAAACAAGGCAGCTACTTGTAATGGCTCTTAAAGCAGGAGCACTAATTTAGCATCACAGATGAGCTGCTTCTGACCATATTGCTGCCTTAAAAGTGAGAAAACTTTGTGACTTGAGTCATACTTGCATATATCTTCCTCATATGTTGTTTATTTTTTATGGGCTGATCAGTTTTGAGATTTTTGTGCTTTTCTCTTCTTTCATAACATGCTTTCTTTCAAGAACGTGTCCAAAATACACACTGTGGTGTTTGTTAGTGCATGTCTGATGAGATTATAGTTCATATTCAGAAAACTTTCAGTACCTGTTATTTACATGATTTACCTATGAATTATGTTTTTCAATTGAAATGTATAGAATTTTTCAATACATAGCTACAATACAATAAAGGCTGTTTAAGCAGCACTTACCTACAGCATCCTTTACACATCTCATTCAGAGTCAGATTTATACTAGGGATGGATTTAATACAAATATTTAAATAGTTATTGAATTAAATTTGAAAAAAAAACTTCTGATTTTTTTGTGACTCTATCTTGTAATAAACTATAGATTAGTCCTTGTATTTACCACTGTCACCTAAGTTCCTTAGGGGTGTACACACTCTGAATTACATTATATGCTGTATTTCTGTGTATGTTTGCATGTTTCAATAAATCGCTGCACCTATTTTCCATTTTCCCAGAAAATTTAAAGAAATGAGGGGTGGCTCAAGACTTTTGCACAGTACTGAATGGAGTGAAAAGCCACATCCAAAAATTCCCTCTGTTTAGGTCTTTGTCTCTTTGGCACATATGTAGATAGATAATGTTAATTTTCAGTAGACCTGTAATAAAAAAAATATTGCTTTAATGTAAGTAATCAGCTGGGGGAGTTTCATCATGACATTTATGAGCTTATTCACCTGCAGTGTCGCCCCTTGTTAGGAAGGTAAACACTTGCATGAAAAGATCAATCAAGCATAAAATGGTGTTCAATCACCTTTTTCATGGTAAGAAAACAGATATCAGACCTTGTGTACAAATCCAGGCTAAGCTTTAAATTTAAATCTATCTTGGCCTGGCAAAATTAGTGTGTCTCTGCATTTTTGATATTTCACTGGTTTTACTGAGCCTCACCAGGCTCACTAACTCTGCTACAATGTTTAAAAAAAGGTGGATTATAAACATCATTTCCTCCCTTGACAAAGCTTTAAACAATTCACTGGTTTCTAATTTGTTCTAAAACAGCTGTCGGTGTAAAAAAAAGTGTTTCTCATCCTTGTTTTTAAGTAACAAGTGAGACTTTAATCAAAGAAGCGCTCTGTGTTTTGACAGTGTAATGATACAGACACAAAGGTAATGGCTCTCGTAAAACTCCTGACTCCGTGAGAGCACTTTGTTTTTCATTAAACACTCTTCAATCTGCTTTTCCAGCATTTCCTTATTTGCTCTAGCTTTGATTTTGAGCACTATTATTTCCCCCGGTTTCCTCTTTATTTTCCCACCTCTTTAATTTGACTTTTTTCCTTTTCTAGCCTGCCTTTGCTTTCACATTCCTACCCTGCTCATATTATTCCTCTTCTCTGCTTTTCTTTCCTTCCTTATTTCACATTTTTCTTTCACCTTTTCACAGGGTTAACTTAAATTACAAGAACACAAATTAAGTCTCCATCCTCACACCACCCGTTACACAGTAATTTAATTGAGACAGGATCTTGTGCATCCTCAGATTGTGGGGAATCACTGAGGCTCAACAACACTGATGTCTGTTATCAGAACTCTTTGTTTTCAATCTGTTGTCCGACTCTGCCGCTATGCTAGTCTTACTCATGCTTAGTTTGATTTCATGTAATGTAGTTGTAATCATCCTTTAAAGGCAAAGCACATTTTCCACCTTAAGTTCAGTGGCCATTGCACTGTTTGGCAGAGTGAGGCAATTCATTTATAATGAATGGCATTCATGACTCTGCGTGAACAGACTGTTTCATTTCAAAGAGGATCAATAATGTGTTAAGATATCATCACCTTTTACCACCGACTACCATAAAACCACGCAGACCACATCTAGCTATAAAAAACATTTTCAGAGGCAGGCGTCCCCTCAGTGACCGATGCTTACCTTCCTTAACGTCTGTTTTTGTTTATGTTTTTATGTTGGAATTACAGTATTTAAGTGCTCATTTCTATCAAAGTTGAGTCAATTGAGGGGATGAGCACAAGTTGTGTATTTCTCTGCTTTTGCCAACGTTCTCAGCAGCTTTTTAAATGTTTCATAAAGGTTTGACTGAATTTGGGAAAGTTTGCATATTAGGAACCCCAGGCAAGGTTACTTTACAAGTTTGCATTACTTTTGCCAAAGCCATTGATTAGTCCTCATCGTCAAACCCTTTTCTACAGTGGCCCTGAGAGCTAAATGTACTGCAACTTGGGGTGAGCTTTAAACCAAATTTAGAAACATGCTGAAACAAACAGGATCTACATTTACCCATGGTGTCTAAAAGGTTAGGCTGTTTTCTGAATTTTTTAGCTTTGAATATTTGCAGATGTCTTCTCAAGCTGCAGTGAAATGACCTCTCAGGACAACCATACTTTGCTTTTGTACACTATATTAACAAAGGTACTGGGCCACCTACACATTTCACTTACGGGAGCTGCTCGGCTGTGGAAACCCATGCCACGAGGCTGCCGGCACACAGTTTTTGTGGTGATGTTAATGCCAGAGGCAGTTTGGAGCTGTGCAGTTACTGGAGCAGCAGAGCGTTGGTGACTTTTATGCACTCGGTAACCCCGCTCTGTAACTTTACGTGGTCTGAACTGCTGTGGTTCCTAAACATTTCCACTTTTCAATACTACAACTTACAGCTGATTGTGGAATATCATGAACTGAAACAGTGAAAAAACTGTGAAAATTCTATTTTACTTTGTGTAAGACATTATTAGCTTTAAATTTAGCTTCAGTTTTTAATGTGCTCCCATTTTTAAAATGATAACAATGTTTTCTAACTCACTGAGTGAATGTCAGCTTAAGTTAGTTTAATAAAATAATTTCATAAAATCAAGCAGAAGTTGTAATGTTGCTTGATGAAAATTGCTGGTTGCCAGCTCGAAATGAAAAACACGTAGTTCTTCCATCTGTTTTTAGACAGGCAGCCAGGGCACAGTGGTTTCTTTACTTTGGCTGTTTAGCGAGTACCTCGGGAGTGGAGACTGATATCAGTGTTTTGGTAACACTGCGTCTTGGGTGCGTGGCCGTCTCACCTCACTTTGCTGATAAAGCATCAGTGTCTCATTTCACCTGATTGTAAAACTTCAGTGTAGTGCCAGTTGGTGGATAAGCTATAATTAACTCACCTCATTGGTTGAGAGAACAGAGTCTTCATCCAGACTGAGGACAGCGTCAGTGATGATGGCGTCGTGAGGGAAAAAACGACTGCTCATCGTCTGCAGGCAGAGAGAGAGGAAATAATTTGCACTGCTGTGAACTGACCAAATTTTACTGAAACCAAGTATTTTCAGGGGTCAAAGAAACCTTCTGTATTTAATAAGCATTTTAAAGGTATAGAGTTGGTATAAGGGTATAAAGAAATCTATCAAAATAAACCACAAATTGTTTCACCCCCAACTGTGTGTTTTATCATTCACTGAGCTCACTTAATAGGTTTTGTCTGAGTTCTGATCAATTCAGTGCCTAACAGAAAGCATAGCAGGCCTTTATCCATTAGCCTAAAGATGGCTGCTGCTGATGTTATTGACTCATAATTAAAGTGTGAATTATTTGTGAACTGTTTGTGAAGAAAAGGAACAAGGGTATTAGTAATTAGTGAAAAATGGGTTCAGCTGAGGTTTCAAACAACCTGCACCCCAGCGCAGCATTCAGGATCTTTCAACATCAGTTTTTTATGTATTTATATATTAAATATGAGCAGTAGCAAAGCACGTTTCATTATGATGCACCTCAGTGAAAGCATACAATTTATACTCTCACTGGACACTTCATTAGGTACATCTGTTCAACTACTTGTTAAAGCAAATGTCTAATCAGCCAGTCACATGGCAACAGCTCAGTAGATTTAGGCATGTAGACATGGTCTGAAATTCAAAGCGAGCATCAGAATGAGGAAGAAAGGTTTAAGTGACTTTGAGCATGACATGCTTATTTGGGCCAGACAGGCTGGTCTGAGTATTTTAGAAACTCCTAATCCTCCTAAACTTTTCCTAATGGGATCTACTGGAATTTCCCACACAAACATCTCTAGGGTTTACAGAGAAGGTCTGAAAAAAGGAAACATCCTGTGAGCAGCAGCTGTCTGGGTGAAAATGCTTGTCAACTCTGACCCCGACGCATGTGGCTGGGCATTCAGGCCATCTCTGACTACAAGCCCAGCAATTCCACACAGACAGCCATG
>VUQS01032260.1:57601-77259 GCA_015108495.1 Heterochromis multidens | reverse complement strand
TTTGGGAATATTTTTTTTTTTTTTTTTTTTTTTGGGGGGGGGGAGTAATTTTCAGATCAGATTCAACTTTATTGTCATTACACATGTATAAATACAGGGTAATGAAATACAGTTTAGTATCTAATCAGAAGTGCAGAGAGCAGCAAGTGCACTATGTGTAGTATGTACATGTATTTTGCCTCTGTACACCACTACAGAAAATGTTACATTAAACACTGAAGATGTAATGGAAGTGCAGACTTGCAACTTTAATTCAAGGATTTTTTTTTAAGTGTTGCATTAACTGTTTAGGAATTACATTAATTTTTTTATACATAGCACCCATTTGCAGATGCTCAAAATTAATTGGACAAACTAACATAAATGGATGCATAAGGATCGTTTTTAATACTTGGATGAAAATCCTTTGCAGTTAATGACTGCTTGAAGTCTAAAACCCATGGGCATCACTAAATGCTGCATCTCCTCTCTTGAGAAGCTCTGCTAGATGTTTACTGCAAGCATCTTCAGTTTCTGCTTGTTTGTGGGTCTCTCTACACTCAGTTTGTATTTAACAACTGAAAAACATGCTCTGTTGGGTTGATATTAGGTGACTTACTTAGACATTGAATAATATCCCATTTCTTTGTCATGTGACACTCTTGGATTGCTTTTGCATTACGCTCAGGGCTCTCTAATCAGTTTTGAAGCATTTGACTGAATGTGAGGAAAGAGTATAGCCCTTTCACTTCAGAATTTATCCTGCTACTTCTATCAGCAGTCACTGATAAACACTAGTGAACCGGTTCCATTGGCAGCCATACATGCCTGTGGGATAATATTGCCTCCATCATGATTAATAGATGCTGTTGTATGCCTAGGATTATGAGCTGTTCCTTTCCTTCTCCATACTCTTCACTTCCCATCATTCTGGTACTAGTTAATCTTGGCAACGTCTAATGTGGTCTTCTTGCTTTTGAGTGTAACCAGTGGTTGTAAACCATCTGAATTTATATTCATAAAGGAGTCTCTTGATTGTAGATTTTGAGGATGATATCCTACCTCCTCAAGGTGTTCTTGACTTGGCTAGATGTTGTGAAGGGATTTTCTTAACCAAGAAGGAATTTTTCCACTTTAATTGTCTTCCATGGTCTTCTGGGAATTTGGTGTTTCTGAGTGCATTGCTTCTTTTAAAGACTGTACCAGACTGTTGATATAACCACTCCTAAGGTTTTTGCTATATCTCTAATAGGTTTATTTTACTTTTTCAGCCTAATGATGGCCTCCCTACCTTGCACTGACATCTCTTTGGACCTCATATTGAAATTTCCGATGAACAACAATGAACCAAATGCAAGTTCAAAACTCCAGATCTTTTATCGGCTTATTTTTTCCTGAAATAACGGGGAACAGGCATCACATGGCCATAAAACTGCTCGTCAGTCAATTGTCTAATTACTTTTGAACCCTCTGAAAATTTGGGACTACACATACAATGGCTGTAATTCAGTACTTTTGTTAAACGGCTTAAATTAAAGCTAAAAGTCTGCACTTCAATCATATCTTGATTGTTTGATTTAAAACCCACTGTGGTGGTACAGAGGCAAAAGGACAAAAAAAAAATGTTTCAATGTCTAAAAATTTTTGGACCTAACTATACTTCTAAACAGGAGGAGATGCAACAGGGAAAAAGTGTTGATCTCTGACTGAACTGTCACTGAAAAAATTATTATTCCTTGGATTGTAACAACACTTGGAAGCCAGCGAATCAGATGCATTACTGCCACCCTGTGTGGACCAGAAGTTTGATCTTAACCAACACTACCAGAATCAAAACCCTGCTATTTGATGAGGGAAGGGACACTTTCCATTCACTTGTGCACCACCTAAGGCTGCAAATTTATAGCAAAAATAATAATGAATATTATATTGGTCAATATTGTAAACTCAATTATTTAACAGGATTATCCATAACATAAACATCATGCAGTTACTGAATCTAAAAATTTATGTTTTTAGACTGAACGGTGTTTTCTGACCATAAAGGTCGTCTCACACGGGCAACCGCTGGTCCCTGTCAGCCCGACTCCACCGTGGATGGAGAGACCCTCAGGCAGCAGCGGATGCATATGCCTGGGGGGGCCTGCGAGGCAGCCACAGGATGAGTGACTGAAAGCTGAAGCTGACTGCCAACTGTTGCGCTAAAATAGATCAGGTGAGAGACCCTGTGCAATCCAGAGACAAAGGCAGCTGCAGACAACTGTTAATGATCCTTCCACAAGTTCATCTATGGAAACCTTATGAGTTTTGTTTCTAGATCTTTTTGACTGAAGCCTCTCTTTTACTCATTTTGGCTCGAGCTGCACTAAACAGTGAGTTGTTTTTTTTTTTGTTTGGGGGGGGGGATTAAAAGATAACCAGTGTAAAGAAAAGGGGTGTGCTTTATTTATAACAAACAACAAGTTTGTAGCAAAAATGAATAGAAAGCAGTAATCATTTTATCCTGATTATTTTGTTTTTGCTGGAAGCCAAAATTGTAATTGAAAATAAAATTTGATTAATTGGCCAGCCCTAGCATCACACCCTTCAAAAAAACATACACACTTACAATCTGCTTATGATGCAGCCCTACGGGGGTTTGGTTAGCATTAACAGAAATGCAGGAGCAAGAGATTTAAAGAAACAAAGAACAGTCTCCAGGTGTCAAGTAGTAGTAGTGACTTTGTTTCAATTACCACACACTGAGATTTAAACATGTCACACAACAGATTTCCACCCAAGATTGAAGAAAAATAAGGAACAAATAAAGACAAGGTGGTTAGGGAAAGAAAATAACTGTCAAAACCATGGATTTTAGCAAACTGAAGCAAATACGCAAATACTGTGTAAACAAGTCTAAACAAAAAAAAGGGGGGGGGGGTTTAAAAAAAGATGAACTTTTGTTGCTCATTCAATTGTGTGATGGGTGATTATTTTACTGACAGACAGACAGAAAGACAGGCAACAGCAGTTAATATGGCCAAATTCCTGCCCACTTGTCATTTATTGACAGTGAATTCAGCGATGGCTCAGAACCACTTTTTCATGTCTGATACCAATATTGATACTGCAGCCTCGAGAATCTGCCTATACTGTCAGTTGTCAAACTAACCATGGCAACCTTTTTTAAGCAGAATCAGTGTTCCTTGTGTCACATCTCTCTTTATGACATGTCATTTCAAGTACAGTTAATGTGATAGACCACGCTGATGGATCGGATCGGATTATATTTTTTTCCCTAGATATACAATCAACTAATTTTTAACATTATTGGATAGTGACAGTAATAGTGAGTATTAGACTGGCATATCCTTACAAGAAACATTAATTTATAAAAAGTAAAATTAAAGGGAGAGTAGGAGAGTGGAGGACATGACAACAGCAGTGCACCTCCGGGGAGAAGTGGTGGGTATTTCGATGACAAAATCATCTATTTCCATGGGCCCTCAGTTTTTGATCTCCCTTTAGTCCCTCAGAGCCACAGCATTAATCTGGGAAAACAGTGTGTGTCTGTATGTGTGTTGGTTTGCATGTGCTTGCATTCTTTCTACATTGACAGTACTCAGTCTCAACTAGTGTGCAGCACTATCATTTCTTATCCATATGCCTTTTTTTTATAGACCCTACATCAGACTTAGAGGAATAAATACCCACATCTATGCTAACATGCAGTTAAAATCACTGCATTTTCGCTTTTAGGCAGGTATCTGCAGGGGGAAGAGGAGAAAAATGTGTCTGGAGAAATGGAAAGATAGCCTTGAGGAAAGGCGATGAAAGATGAAAACAGTGGCCATAAAAATATAGACGACTTGATATGATAATCTGACAATATTGTATCATATATGTGGGCATATAATATCCTACCTCTCTAAATAAGGTGTAGGTTGGTAGGTAGATAGATCAAGGGAGGAGTCCAAGAGGAAAAGAGGAAGAGAGTGTTGATCTAGCCTGACAGCATACTGCCACCTATGTGTCTGATCTGGTACAACAGTCTCTGTTCTTCACATATCTGTCCCAGGATCTGTCACTCAAGTTTCAAATTATTCAGAAAAACACAACCATAAGAAAGGCTACATCTGAGGCAGTGAAATGATAAAAGCCCTAAAGAGATTACATGCAGACAGTGACAGTTTTAGAGAGAGAAGGATAGAGAGATGGAGAGAGGAAAAAAGAGAAAAATCATGTCTGTTCCACAAAGCCAGCTGTATCAAAAGGTAGCATAGCAGCCTGGAGCAAACGTCTGCTCACCTGCCAGCCCAGTCAGACCAAATCTCTCCCTCTCTTTATCCCTCTCTTTATGGCCTTTGCCCGCCTCAAACACGCAAACTGCCAAATGCACACAAAAGAAAACGATCAGTGTTTTTTTAATTAACATCAAGTCATCAAAGTCATACCTGCGCTTGCATTTAAGAACAAATACACACACACAGGCACCTCCTCTTGTCAATAATAGCATCAGTCTAGGTTTGGAATTACCCGATGGGGAACAGGCATGGCTGCTGGGTTGGGCTACCACCCAGGTTCATATGCAGGTTCCAGTTCATCCACAGTTCATGTATAGTCTCATCTTTTTGAAGAAGCATCCCATCAGCTCAGGATCATGATTATTCAGGACAGAGAGAGAAGCGTGGCGTGCCATCAATATAACCCTTCTCCCTCCCTCACTCTCTCGCTCTCTCTCTCTCTCTTTTTAACACAAACACAAAATTCCACTGGAGAGTTGGCGCTGCAGCATTTAAACCCATGTTCTGACCCTATGTGTAGATCCATGCCAAGTAATAATTTGTCTTTCATTCTCACTTTGCAGTACCTCCCTGGCTACAAAAAAGCACACTGCCCTAAGCTTTGAACCTTTAATTATCTGATTTTACTAACTTTGCGGATCAAACTGGATAAGCAGGAATATTTAAAATCACCACATCTGTACAGGTCCCACATGTATTATTAATTCATGTGCATTAACCAGACAAATGTGAGCATGGGAATAGGCATTTCTCACCCAAAGTAATAGGACTTTTACTATGGCTTTTGCAGGGTTAATCCAGTTGCTGCACCAAATTAGAGCAAAAATCACAAACCTACTCAGTTTCACTTATTCAAAAAGCACAGAGCATTAGTAATAAAAAAGAAAACAAAAATCAAATGAGTAGGAAAGTTTTATCAATTGCCATAAAAGTATTAATCACCAACAAAAGATGACAAATACAGAACATAAAAAAAGGTTGATAAAGGGCAACTGAAGTTCTAAAGTCCCAGTTTTTGTTGGGAGGGGGTGGGGGTACGTGCATCACTGTTTTCCACGCACAGCATAAGGAGGATTTCTTTTTTTTTTCTGAATGCTCTGACTAAGGTTCCCCACCAGCATGCCAGCTTGCTTTTCCTGCACTGCCACCCACTGCCAGCATATGCCACTTCCATACACAAGTGAAAGCATGAGAAAGTTCACAAAAGCTACACACACACACAGATGCACAAACGCACACACCACATAAACACATACTGTCTGCGCATTTATACACTTGCTTACACACCCATCCCTCTAACAAACGCACAGACACCCCCACCTGTTTCTAAACACACACACACAGGCATGCACACACACAAACTTCTTCTCATCTGACCTCCTTCTCTTCCGGTATTTATTTTAATCTGCAGAAGAGCAGTTCACCACGAAGTCAGCAGGATATAGAGGAGCTGCATCTCCACCATCCCACACTTGCATATATGCACACACATACACATGCAAAGCTACAGGAGGAGGGTGTGGACTGAGGCAGACTGACAGAGGAGTTTGTATATGAGGATGAAGCACAAAAAATATTAATTTACATTATATGTACATAGATTCTTCCCTCAATCATATTCATTTCAAAAATATTGCGTGTGTGAATGGCATTAGTAAGTAAATGAGAGAGAACGAAGACAGAGAGGGATAGAGTGAAAAAAAATAAGAATGAGCAAGAAAGAGCTGTATGTAGGTTATTGCAGTCTCACTGCACCACTCTTGAATTTCAAACAAGAACCCTGGGCAGAGGAGAGAGCAGAGGAGTGGAAAGGGAGGAAAGACAGAGAGGCGGCGGGGCGAGAGAACGAGCAGCAAGCTAACACTGGAGGCTAACAGGAGGCAGGCAAGAGAAGTGGTTATTAATGAGATATCTTAACTAAAGAAGGGCTAAAAAGAGAAAGACATGACATGGATGAAGAGAAAGTAGAGACAGAGTCTTGGAAAAGGGGAAACAGAACTGCTGGTAGGGAGTACAAAAGCGGCTGAAGAAGTTAATAAAAAGCTACAAATATCTACAGAAAAATGAGGACTTTTTTTTACTTCTTTATTTTGAATTCAGACTGTGCAGTTATGATTTTTGATTTGTAAGTTATGATTTTTTTGTATGTATTCACTATGTAATTCTACATTTTCTGGTTGCGTATGTGTGCACTTTGGCTCATACAGGAATGTCTTCAAGTGTATTTCTTTATGTTGCATGCATCCAGGTGTTATTTTGTGTGTCTATAAATTGTGTGCGTGTGTGTCTGTGTGTTAAGCTGCAGTATCGCTCTAACTGCTGGTGTATTAGAGGGACAGCTCTTTGATCTAGGGGCTGTGCCGGGCCTTAGTACGCGCTGTGCAGGGTGGTCTCCCATCATGCTCGGCTGATCACAGTCTCAGCCTCACTATTGGCTGCCTGGCAGGCCCTCCCATCACCCTTGATGCTACACGCCTCTGACAACTTCATTAGCATAATTCAACCCTTTGCTATACTCCGCTTTGCCAGCAACAGGAAGCGAGCGCTGGTACAACTGGCACACAACCACATTAGTCCAGGAAAGTCTCTCACACCAATAAAAAAGCTAACACAAAGAAAAAAAAGCCAAATAGACTAACACATTAGATTAAAGGCAACAGTTAATAAGAAGATCATTTTTCAGTGACATTTTTTCCCAAGTCTAAAATTCACAAAGGCTTACAGTTTTTGTATTCTTGTGCTTTGTGCTGCAATGTTGCATTCAGTGAGGTGCACTACACCTTTATTATCAGACTAATAGGATGATTTTTTTTTATCTGATGAGTGGAGAAGGGGAAAAAAATGGGTAAAAAAGAGGAATGAAATTTTAATATATTATCTCCTATTATATGCTATTCTAATGTAGTCAGTCTCTTCATCTTAGTCTGTCTCGCTGTCTTTTACAAGCCTGCGCTTAGAAAATATTTCCAGTATTGCTTCCTCTTCACACATTGGTCAACAATATGTACTATTTGAAGCTTAAATAAAGATGTGAGCGTATAAGAACATAGGGTGTAGGTGTGTATGTGTCCATGTGCAATTTCTGCTGTTGAGACTTTTGCTTACATAAATGCCTGTGTTTTCACTGTGTCATAGTATTGTGCTGTAATCCTTACAGCTCTACATGTTATTCACAGATGAGATTAGGAAAGCATCAGTTTTTTTTGTGCTGTGTGTAGTGCACTGCTGTTAGGAATTTGCATTACTTAACAACTGCTACTGTGTGAAGGACTGTGCAAAGTAAGGTACACACATGTGCCACTTACTTTATTTCTTAACTTTCGCTTTTTGGAGGAAGCTAAGAACTGCAGGTTTGCCTAAAGCTGAATGTTTAAATATGAAGTAAATATAGGTAGTCAATTCAAACCAATAGCTATGCTTGAAATATCAATATCAAAGTAAGAGCTTATTTCCTATGCTTGAGTTTCTCACCAGAAAAACTGATTGACGATGGCTGATGGTCCATATCATCAATAGCTTTTAATCTTTTATGCGCACACTTAAACATCTAGGACAAAGCTTTAAAACACCTAATTTTAAATGACAGTAATCTTATATCTGACTCCATTAATAAACCCTCAGTTGTACTCCTCTGAATACTTGCTCCTCAGAGTCTAGGCCACTCAAACTTTTGGTCACAGAGATTATGGCGTAAGCAAGTGTGCTTCTTTTCAGAACAACAGCTTTCAAGTAAATCCACCTGGCCAGCTGTTTGGACTCATTTCATGTCCAGGTTGCTGAACAAGACATCTACTTGTAATACTGAGGCTGGTAGCTGGTAAAGCAGGTAATCCAGGTTTACAACCATTGTAGCTCAGTGGTAGATAGATGAACTATTGAACTCTGTCCCTGCAGCTGAAGATCAGCAGTGTAGCTAATTAGCTGGTCACAGGGATGAGAAAAAAAAAAAGAGGTACCTCTCTCTTCTTCCTGCATTCCGCTTCCACTTCTTTTTATCTCTCATTCATGAGCCCTTGGTGGTGCCCTTGGAATTGGGTATTTAAACTATTATTTCACACCATCATACACAGACTCTGGACTGGCATTATAAATCTGTGCCACAGATTACATAATGAGCACATTAGTATATTAAAGTTGTTTCAAAAGTGATGTGGTACAAAAAAGAAAAGCCAAAGATTGCTTTATAATTCGGAGACACATTTTATTTAATGTGAATTCCAAGTAAGTCATGAGATGTTATTTTGGAGGTTTGTAGGCTTTGATGAATCATTAAAAATATGCTACTTCCTCTTGATCATTTTGTTGATCAATACCTTAGCTATAATACAACCATATTCAAACACCTAGTTTTTTTTTCCCGTTTTTTGATACTTTATCGAAAACTACACACTTTGCATATTAATTATACAAAGTATAGCATAAAAAACTGATTAACATAATTAACAGCCCTCCATAAAAAGCATCTGATTATAAAAGTCTTTTATTCAACTATTCTATTAATCAAGACCACTGAAATGATGGAATATCCAACCAAGAAAGGAATGTGCTCTGTATTTTCAAGAAAAAAAGATGGCTGGCTGGATGGCTGAGAGAGAAACTCAATCCTGTCTCCTGCTGAGGAAGAGACGAGCGCTGGCTGTCGACAGGCACACCACCTGACTACCACACAACTACTGATTTGAAACGACAAGTCAAGAGAAGTCAGGAGTAAATAAGAGAGATCGACAGAGAGTGAAAAATAGAGAAAAAGAGAGAGAGGCGGATAATAGATTTGAGAGTGTTTTTGGGGAGTAAACAGATGGAGTAAACACAGCACGAGGGAAACCAGGGGACTCCCACCGAACCCGCTCAATGTGTCACTGACACTGCAGAGTAGAATCAACAAAGTGCTCTGAGGGCAACGTGCACACATACACACACACAGCCTCCCACACAATCACACACAGTTCACCAATTGGCAGGATGCTGGGACCCAGAGCTCCTATCCAGAGCAGTGACAGGCACATGGAGAACAAGCTGGCTGACAGCACATGACAACTCTTCAACTAGTGGAAAGGAGAGAGGCATCTCCTACTTTACTTTATGAGTAGCTTCAAGTACCTTGAATATACGCTGGTGAAAATAGAGTAGTATTTTCTAATATATTGAAAATATTTACTGTGAAATACAACTCTGTGTTGAGGAATAGCTACAATTTACTTTCTCTCATCTACTAGTTGTGCTCTGAACCTCATCCTAACACCCATCTGTATTGCTTTTCTCTTTCCAATTTCTTCCTTGCCCCCAGACCTGCTGGTATGCCCAAACTCTGCTGCTGTGTGCCAGTGTACCAACAGGCCTGTAGGCCTATCCAAGAGAGAGAAAGAGAGGAAGACGGAAGGTAGCCAATTAAGACTGGGTAATGGGAGGATGAATGTGTGTCTGTGTGTGTGTGTGTGTGTGTGTGTGTGTGTGTGTGTGTGTGTGCGTGTCTGTGTGTGTGTGTGTGTAGTATGGGTGAATGCCTGACTTCAAGCGGCTTGCTCTTATATGTGCATGTGTGCGATGCCACAGGCTGAGCACACAGCCAAACTTAATTTAGCAGGCCCAGGTTTTTAGCACATGCCTGAAGCTAGCCAGCAAACTATTGCTAGACCAGAAGGCCAGAAGTTAACAGGCACATTGCTCTCTTAAGCCCCTTGAGATCTTGTTCCCACCCTAAGGGGTGAGAGAACTCATTTAGTCATTGATGACCATCACTGTTCACATCCTTGTGGTCATATTTTTTCATCAGGAACTTCATTAAATAAAGTATTATGGAGATACAACCCCACAAGAAGACCTTGACAATGCAAAAAGACGCTGGGGGGAACATCAGCATTGTCAAAACTTCTGACACTGTTTGTGATTCTTCATGAAAATGACATTCCACAAGACTTTTACCTACAGACAGTCTGATGGACTCAGATTTAAAGCCATGTAGCAGAAGATGACAAAGATGGCAAGATCCAACATGCTTCTGTTTTCTTCATGTCCCAAGGAAGAATCTGATAAGATATGCCACTTTGTTTATATATCTACGTGTGTGTATATGTGTGTAGTGCCATGTGTAATGTATATGTGGTGCATCAGGACTGAGATGGATGTGGATTTCTTTTTTTTTTTTTAATGCAGTGGGGCATGCCCTTGACGCTGCTGTCACTGACAAAAAACACAGGCACAGCAAAAACTGAAGAGGAAACACACACCTTGATCACTGAGGTGTATGGGAATTCACGCCTAGGGACTCAACACAACAAAACAGTGTTGGATTATGTCTCAGCCGCCAAAACAAACAAACATGCCAAATGAGCTAAGCAAAAAGCCACCAAATTTCCACTCATCTGGCTCACATGCCATTTGGCTATGGGATTCATAAATAGTGCATAACTGAAAAGCAGATCAATTACAAAGGACAGTGTTTGGATGGAGCCTAAAGAAAAAACTCAATCAAAGCTCATCTAGAATGAGGCATGTCTGTTTGTGCATGCACAAAGGAGTGTGTGCGCATAAATGCATGCACCACTGTGTGTTGTCTTATTCTAGAAGGTAACAGGCAGTCAGCTTTACAGAGCATGACCTAGAAAGTGAAACCACACGGCAAGGCACTAAATGTGTCATATGGGCTCAATCATTTTCTCTCTCTCTGTCTTCAGAGAAAGGGAGAGACAGAGAGAGAGCTAGAGAGACGGAGGAACAGGGAGAGAGAGAGAAGGCTTCTACCAACCCGCTGCACTCAGAAGCTAATTAAGTCATTTGAAATAGCCACAGAGGGTACCTGTATGCAATCTAGCCAAGGCAAAGGGTTGATGAGGCTCTGTGAGGCCCCAGGCTAACTTCAAAAAGAAGGCAGAGGAAGGGAATGAAAGAAAAAAGGGAAAGGAGAAAAGAAGGGGGGAAAAAAGTGAAGTGGATTTTTTAATTGAAGCCCAACTTGAAGAAGAGCACGTGTGTCTCTGTCTCCTTATGTTTTGCAGCAGGAAAAAAAGGTTAAGCATGCCCCCAGCAGAGTGTGTCTGCACATACAGACTCTCAATGGGGAGCAGGTGGGAAGATACAGGGATGGAGAGATGGAGGGGTGCAGGAGAAAGGCTCAAGATAATTGAGAGAGTTCACTGAGCGGCCAAGTCATACAGTGTGAGTGAGCATGTGTCCATGAACTCCCTATCCCTCACTGGCATATTCAAACACACACACACAGACACCTGTGTGTACTTGCTCTGTCTCTTGCTAGACACATAGTGATTGGATACAATCATTGGTATACACACAGTTAATGGAAATTTACGAGCAGCAGTGGGAGTTTTGCTATATTTCTACAACCACAGAGGACAACATAAGAAACCTACAGCTCTGTCTGAACAGAACACACATCTGAAGGTTTTGTGCCCTAACATCCATGCCCTCACCAGGGGCAAGCCTGGCAACACCAGTGACTGAATTGGGTCACACACACTCACACACATACAGTACATACAAACATAGTATAGACTGCAGCACTGGCAGCATGGTGATCACAGGAGAGGGCAAGAAGGGGGCTGAATGTAGAGTGATTGGACTATTCTAGGTCAGCTCTCCTGACAATGCACCACTGTCTCCTAATGTGGTGGGCTAAAGGATAACGGCTGCATTTGGCCTGAAATTACAGCTACACTTTCCAGAGAGTAGGAGTATCTGCTATGCATGCACACACACACACACACACACACACACAGAAACACGCAGCACAGAACTTCAAACTATCCAGAACCATACATCGGTTTACTGACCTATCACTGACACGTTATCCAATATGAGCCAATATTTCTTCATAATATAGGTCATCACATATAGAGAGTCTCTGCTAGTTTGTCCACCAGAGAAGCTCTGACTCCACTGCTAACAAAATTATCATCTCTATCTGCAACATGTAGGGCTTTATTGCTGGAAAGTTAATAACAATGACCCTTTAATGTTACCTTTTTCACTATAACTAAGGTATTTACTGTATATGAATGAGAAATAACTGGCAAGATATGCAATGTAATTTTTTCACACCCTAATATAGGCATGAACCCCAAAAATTCAGCTTTGGTCGGGTTCTACTTAACATTCAGAGCTAAAGGCATATTCTAAAACATGAAATGACAGATAACACATGTACAAAAGAATATGCATAACCAAGACATGTGTATATATAGCTGGGGTTAAAGAGGTTTAGAGCAACCTCAGGATCCGGGGAATTTAAATAGCTCCTGCTTTTTTTTGCTATCCCCATCTAATAAAGCTGTATGCAGCAGATCTCCTCTGCAGCCTATAGAGCGAGATCAGCCTGTGGACTTCAAAGAGGTTGCAACTAGGTCACCACAAGACATTGCAGTCAGCTAGAGTGCAGTCTCTGGCCTGAGACATCTCACTTCTCTCCCTCTCCCTCCTTTGCTCCATCCCTGTCTCCCTCACTCTGCTAATCACTCTCTCACTCGCCGCTCTGCTAATAACTGCTTCTCACTCTCTTGCTCTTTCTCTCCCTCAGTACAATGATATCAGTCAAATTAAAATGGATTATGGCGCCTTTTTCTCTTGTCATTCCCTGGGGTTGTACAGCACCATGTCATGTTACTGTTACTATAATGTTATTTCTTTATCACTGTCCATCGTTGCTGGTGCTCAGCAGTTTAACGAATGTTTAAGTTAGACAGAGAAAAAGAAAAATGGAGGAATAGAGCGGCGGCAAGGGAAGGCAGATGCAGGAAACGAGAGTGAAACACCAAGCTGAATGCAGAAACAGCCCAATCCTCCATGGTCACACACTGCCATCCTGATCTGTCAAAGGCCAAAGAGACTGACTCCAAAGGCTACTTTTTGCAGTTTGGATTAAACAGCCACATAGGCAGCCTGAGAGGTGACCAGGAAATAGGAACCTTAGAAAGCAAAGAAAGAAATGAAAGAGGGAGAAGAACTCATGAGGGAGAGAAAAAGGGTGAGTTTGAAGAAGGTCAATATGAACAGAGCGCTGCAGGGCTGTGTTGCTGCTCTGAACACTGAGCAAAACACAACTCTGTCAGCATTAGAAAACAGCCACCAACATCTTAACTTGGACAGATGGGAGAGGAAGCGAGAAGGAAATGCAGAAGAACAGGGGTAGGTGCACTTTATTAATGTGTGAACTTCTAGTTGCAAGAAAAAGGCAGCTATCCTCGAGACTAAATATTTCAGTTTCATAGTCTGGTCCTATTTGTAATTGTAGTTACAGCAGATCTTAGTTTAGGGGGTGACATCATTGACACTTAATACACAGTGTATTTGTGCATAGAAGGTATGTACTGTATATTTTATTAACCTCTGTGAAAAGATCAGGCACAATACCAAGGTTTTCCGACCATTAGGCTATATAGTATTACAAAAATGCCCCTGAGGGGCAATACTGTTCATTTAGATTAGAATAAAAACAGCTGAAGTATATCGGTAGACATATCAAATGTATCTAATATTAAGGCCCTGAAGTGTAGGTGGAGAAAAGGATTAAAGAGGTTTAAGGTTTAGCTGATCAGTACAATCAGCAGGGTGCCCTGATAGTGATACAATTATTCCAACCATCCTAATAATTCAGATATGAATTATGATAGACCTACAGGACTCAGCAAAAGTCTTGAGTCACTCCTCATTTCTTTATATTTTTCAAGGAAAATGGGAAATAGGTGCACTGATTTATTGAAACACGTGCAAACATAAATGAAATACAGTATATAAGGGGAAAAAAGAATTGTAACAAGCAAGTAAGTAGTCTTCAAGAATAGTTCTCCAGGCTTCTTGAAGGACATTCAAAGCTCTTCTTTGGTTCCCACACTGCTTCAATAATACTGAGGTCTGAGCTCCGGGGGGGCCAATTTATTACTGATAGTGATCCATTGTGTGTTTTTCTATCCAGATATGCTTTTACTGCATTGGCAGTGTGTTTGGGATCATTGTCATGCTGAAAAATGAAGCTGTTGCCAATCAGACACTTTCCGGATGGTACTGCATTCTGAATCAAAGTCTGATCTATATCTGCGATCATAATTCCATCAATTTTCCCCCAAAGATCCCCAACACAACTGGCTGAAATGCATCCCTAAACCATGACAGAGCCTCAACCGTGTTTTACAGATTGCTGTAGACACTAACTTTTGGACCTCTCACCTGATCTCCTTTGTACCAGCAACAATTTGGATTCATCACTCCGTAAGTCCTGTTGCAACTGACTTTAAGCACAGTTCTTGTGTAATTTGGCATACTTCAGCCTTTCTTGCTGTTTTCCCTCTCTTAAGAATGGCTTCTTGACAGCCACCCTTCCACTGAGACCATTTCTGATTAGTCTTTTGCCATTTTTAAGGACACGACTTTCAGATACTGTTCATGTTGTACATAGTTTTATTTTTTTTACAGTTCTTCTTTTCAGTTCTTCTTTTCCTCAAATGTTTTTAAGGACACACTGCACACCAGTTTTCAGCTAATAGCTCTTTGGGAATCACCTTGTTGGTGCAAAAGTACCATTTTATATCTGACAAACTGTGTTATTTTTGGCATTTTTCACATATTCAACTAAAGAAATTGGGAAAAAATTTTATTTTTGCAACAGGCTGCCAATGATAAAGTGTCAAGATACAAAATTGGTTCTTTGCTAAGTTGGTTCATCCCTTTAGTGAGGTGCATTTTTTTTTATGCTATCATAGTTCAGTGTTAGCTGGCTTAACAAAAAAAGAAGAAGAAGTCTGGCTCCTTGAAAGCAACGTGTGTGTGTGTGTGTGTGTGTGTGTGTGTGTGTGTGTGTGTGTGTGTGGCGGGTGGGGGGGCGTCAAGATTTTTGCACAGTACTATATATCAATCACTGGCTAAAAAGACTGGGATTTTATGCCCAAAAGATGCAGACTTGTGTTACTAAAAAAAGATTTGGAACCACATAACACATAGTGCACACATTAGATGATTTCAGATTAATCCAAACAATCCTAACAAAAATATAAATTATTAGATTTTAAACCAGGAGTGTGTCTACTGCTTACTTATGTGTAATACGGATCTGTGTTTACAAGTAAGGATCACTGCAGATGCTTTTGTGTCCTTCAGTCAGTTGATGAGGAGCAACACACCAGGGTTTTCCAGGGAAACAAGCTACACTGTCCTCTCATGGCATCCCAACAGGATGTGGTCTTTCATTCCTTCTTCAGTGTGTCTGCATTTGATTTACCTACAGTATGGGTATATGTGTGTATGACTTTGTGTATGTGTATATGTGTGTGTGTGTACTCTGTCACTGTGCTGTTGTGTACTGTGTTGTGAGCTTAGGTTGACATTCGTTTGACTGACATCAGGGGCGACAGCAGCACAGTAGCATATGGTAACCGCCTGCTAACCGCTAAAACTTGACATTAGTGCAAACAAGTCAGCCAAGCGTAGCATAGCGTGTTCCTAAGAGGGTTAAGAGATAGGCTGTCAGCATACGGTGGGATAATAACACCTACTATGAGGACTGTAATACCAGATAAAGGGGACGGACCAGACCAAACACACAAGTTGGTGTTGATTCAGATGAAAATGTTGACAAGTTGCACAGTAAAGCAAGGAACAAATTCTAACAAACTGAAACATGTGTTGCATGTTGTTGTGTGGTGAAATTCAGATCATGATCTCAGCATTTTGTGGCATTACACATAACAGAAAGCTAAAGAGGAACTTTCAGACAGAGTTGAGTGCCTCATATCTGACATTAACAAGACTCTCACATTAAAAACCTGATTAAATCTGAAGTAGCTAGATCATCTCACCTGACTTTGACATGCCACTTCAGTATTTATAGTGAAATTTGACTTATCTTTGGTTTTCAAAAAACAGACTGTCACACATGTCAGCATAATGGTTATATAGAAAGTGACAGTAAATACCTCATCCCCTTTCTTATCCTTGAGCAAGCTGACAATGCATTTTTGAAAAGTAAGCTACAATGTGAGCAGACTGCTGCCTTTGCTTGCATGTCTGTCTTGCTCTCTGTCAGTAGCGTTTTTATGAATGGAAATGCACTGCATTTTCACACAAGATCAAATGTGTCTCTGACCAAGTCCAAAAGTGGCATGGATAACTGCAAACATATGACTGCTTACACACATGTATTTTGTGCATTCATGGCACGATACATGTTGATTTACTTACTATGGGGCCCACAGATACAGAGAAAACATCAATCCTCCACTGACCCACTGAGCTGCACAAGACAAAAGAGCTGCAGACAAATCTGATCACTGATGCCATCTCTCCTTATTGACTGTCTCTCTTCTTTAGCACAGATACAAAACCATACATTTCTTGAAACATCATCAGACACCATCATTGCCATGATCTAATGTACTGAAATGTACATTTCACATGCAGGAATATATCAGTCTCAAATGATGGATAAACCTTTAAATACAGATTTCATCCTTGATGTCTGGCCCTGTCCAGCGTCAGACAAAAGCAGGCAGCTGCAAGACACTAACACACCAGCTAAAACAAACATAAAAATACACTGCTTAATAAATTTTAATGTAAATAAATTTTGGAAAGCCGGCAAATATGATGTGCAACATTCTGTGTTTATTGGAAAGCACAACTAAAGGGATAACGGAAAATTAAGTGGTGCATGTACCAGCAGTTTCCGTCTAGTTGAACCATTTTCTGCATGCTCTCTTTCCTTACTTTTTCTGCCTCTCTAGTCTAAGATTATCAAAAGGAAAAATATGACAAAAAAGTAAACTTAGAAAAATACATTTTAAAAAAGCAACTCTACAAAAGATATTTCTCACCACTTGCAACCGTCTACAGAGTCCTCCTACAGCATCTATTTTATTTCTAACCACAGAGTCAGCAATAACTATAAACAAAAAGACTTGCATTTTTTTTTTGCCTCTAGCCCTAAAGTACCCCACAGAACCCTGGAAACCCCTACTTAAACACTAAGTTTCCTCTCATTGATCAAAATGTGGTGCCAACTGTCGAGGAGCATGACACTGGCACTTGAGAGCTTAGAGCAGGTTTCAACTTTGATTCTGAGATTCTCAGTGTGTGAATATGTGTTTATATGACGTTGTGTGAGTGTTCCATAAGTGTGTGCAGTGTAGTGAAAACTCTGTCAGCACAACACTGGCTCCTCTCAAAGCTCAATTTCTGCCTTTGAAGCCCACAGCTAAGCACGTTTAACCTCTGCAAACCTAATGTTAAATAAACAAGAGGATGAAACAGCCTTAATATATGTGTGTGTGTGTGTCTGTATGTGTGTGCGTGTGTGTGTGTGTGTGTGTGTGTGTGTGTGTGTGTGTGTGTGCGTGTGTGTACATGTAATATTAATTGATGCAACCACATATGGATTTAAAAATTTTTCGGTGTGTTTGTGACTTCCAGAGTATGTGAATATGTGTGCACTGGCAGTAGAAGAGTGCTCCCTATGAGAGAGTGAAGAGGTATCCACCACACACTGCCTGGGGGCCTCTGGAAGAGAGACTAAACAAGACCTTCCCATTGGGACACACATACACAGCCTGAAGCTGCAGATGACCTACTACCCACCTCACGCACACACAGACATAAACATATTCAATCATGCACATACACACTGAGACAAAGCCTTTTTGATAATATAATTCAATTTCAAGAGAAAAAAATAGTCAATTATCACACATAGGTTAATGAATGTACACTTACAAATAATGCTTCACAATTTGATATGCAATTTTTCTCATTTCTTTCTTTTTCTTTCTATGCTCTCATACCCTGAGCAGCTCGGTGGCATGAAAGGGCCTTTATGAATGACACTCTCATGACATCCAAGTTATGGATTTTTTTCAGTCTGTATCTAACATCTGTACTTGTTCAGTTTCTGCAACAATTCCTCAACGCATGCCTTAAAGCTAAGAATGTCTTAATATCTATTAGCAGCATTTTCTTGAGTTCAATTTACAGTAATACCATTCTTTTTTTTTTTTTTTTTTTTTTAAAGAGGAAGCAACAGAAAGTGGACACAATCCAGACACATCCCTTCCCAGCTTTCATGGCACAGTGGGTTTTGCAGCTCTCACAATGACTGATCTAAAGTGCTAGGTTTAAAGTCACACTATTCAAATTGGATTATGCTTAGAAGAGAAATCCTCTAATACAATTTGCATGTGCTATGTGTGCAAATCCTGAGGTACTAAATACAAAATAAGTGATCTCTGCACAGTAAAATTACCACAGTTAATTTACTTTAACACTGAAAGTGTTCAAATTAACACTTCCTGTGTTTATAGAGGCCAATCAACACTTATTAAGTCCAAAAAATTTACAGTTGTTCCTTGAAATCCTGCTCTTAGCCCAAAAGTTAAATGTCATAACGTCACACACTTGTGAGAATTAGCTATTTAGCAGATTTGCTTTGGGTGCAAATTACCAATGCACAGTTATGGAAAATAGTACCTCCCAGAAGAAAATTCATTTTAACAAGGGTTTCTCACATCTTAATACGGCCCAAAGAGCATGTCCTACACTAATGTTAAAAAAAAAACAAACATTGATATGATCTTCTACCTATGGTGCATGTTTATAAATGACCTTAAACCCATTGTAAACTGTCATTCTCATTCATCAGTGTCTTGTGAAACAACGGCGGGTGTGTTTTCCTAGAGGAAGCCTGAGGATGAACATATCTTCTTTGTATCATTCTCTGACTAACAAATATAGGCTCCCCGCCAAGAGAAACTCAATGAGACCACAATCAATATACTGCTACAAGGTGTGCACACACTACACAGATACAGGATGATGTACGATTACCTGGAGCACATAACAATCAGCTACATGCTCATCCACCATGCACAAACACACACTCACATACAATTCACACACACATACATGCACACTGAAAGACACTTAATATGCAAATATTTTTTTTTACAACAGGGACACCGCTCCATTGTTCATCTGGACGAAAGGGGGAGCAGATAGATAGATAAATAGGTCTCTAGATATCTAGCTTGGACGTCAATTGATGAAATTTCACATACGGCAGCAGCAGTGCTGTTAGGACAGGGAATACCACCACAAAATAATGTTTTCTCTCCCTCTGATCAATTTTTAATTTGGCCCGTGCAGCCGAGCCCTTGGCGGGCCAGGCCCCGGTAATTATGGTGGGTTATTGACAGCTGCCTTCCCGTGGGAGGCTATTTAAAAGAGGTTTAACCCCAGAGCAAGTCCAGGCCCCACACCCGCCTTTGAAGGTGTCAAGTGCATTGATCTGAGCTACGGGATGCGCTGGGACCTTCCCACCTGGAGGTGTATGTATGCCTGTGTGTGTGTGTGTGTGTGTGTGTGTGTGTGTGTGTGTGTGTGTGTGTGTGTGTGTGTGGGGGGTCT
>VUQS01032260.1:46879-57155 GCA_015108495.1 Heterochromis multidens | reverse complement strand
GTGTTTGAGTTTGTCTGCCTCGCTGCCCCCTTTCAGCCTCCCATTGAAATTCTGGGCAGATACAAACCCCTAGGCTTTTGACACACTTTCGAAAACACCACACCCCCTCTTTCTTTCCAGTGAATCTCCAGTGTCGAGCCTGACTCACTATCAAGAGAGTTAGTGAGCGAGCAAGAGTGAGATGGAGACAAGGGGGAGGGGGGTGACAGCGGCTATAGATCTGTTTTGTATGAGCAACTTTCAAATTAAATTGAGTCGTTCGTGAAGCCGTTGCATAACGCTCGTGGTCCGTGTGTAGCTGTGTGCGCACATGTATATGCAGCTAACAAACTAGAGGGTTGAGAGACTTGGTATTGTAAATGTATTAATTCATATGTAAATTATCTAAAAAGCAATGAGAAGGAGATTAAATTCATAAACTATTTTCTCATGCTGAAGACTTTTGACAATTTGACAAAAACATGAATTGAAACTCCGTGGCTGACAAAAGTTACTATCATTCAGAAATACTGAAAAGGAAATTAGGTTTTCCAGGACTCCAGCAGAATACAGAAAATTTTGGGAGAAAATTTCTCTACTGGTAGCAACTAGTATCACCTGCGAAATAAAAAAAAAAAGTCAACTGAATAAAAACGATGAGGGGGGGGGAAGTTAGGAAGTGGTGTAAAATAAAAGGATTAAACTGTGCTGCATTTTGACCATACAATACCAAACAGCTAAGGGCTCAAAACAGCATTCATGTACATTCTTTTAATGTGGATGCAAACTAGTTGAAAGTCCTACTCCTAACTCCAACAGCTACTATATAACTTATGATCCCGCCTTTCAATATTCAATATCCCTCCTTCCTCAATTATTCCGACTGTAACCTCACAGTCTAAACTCTCTCTCCCACCTCCTCATCCCCTCCAAACCCCATGGCACGCACCCTCCACCTCCACCATCTCAGTCTCAGGATGCAGAGCATTGACAGGGCCAGAAGGTAATGATACAGCTGCCATGATGCAACAAGCAGACCTGTCGACTGTCAGGAATTGAAATCATGAAGGAATAAGCTGTCATTAAGAGGCCCTCTCCCCGTAGTGGAGCTGTCAGATGCCTGCCTTCTGCCTACTCTCTCTCTATACTCCCATCTCTCCTCTGCCAGTCCCAACCCATTTGCAGTCACTCCCTCGTCCTCCTCTTATTTCTCTCTTTCTGCATCAATCCTTTCCATACTCCTCTCCTTCTTTCCACTTCTACCCTCTTCCAACCAATCATAACCTGTTTCCCTTTCTGCATCCCCCACCCCACACCCCATCAACCCTGCCTTTTCTCAGATTCCTCTTTTCCACCTCTTCCACCACTTTGTGTTTGTTGCTGGAGCAACCTTTTCTCCTTCTCCTCTCACCTGTCATTTTACTTCTACACTTTGAGAATAACATCACTTAGATCTGCACACATGAACATAAAGACAACATGCATGAGGCCTGCACAGATAGCACAGAAATTTCCCTCAACCCAGTGTTAATGTGCACTGTGCCAAATTGTCGCGAGTATACCCTCCACCTAAGTGTGATGTGTTTGTGTCTATGTATGTATGTTTTTTCTGTGTGCACATGTCTATGTGTACATATTTGTTGACTTGCATTTAATGTATACCTTTTTGCCAGGTTATTAAAGTGTCACCATCATACAGCAACATGACAAAGATATGGGATGAATATGGGAGAAAGAGACAGGTGATGGGAAGTAAATTGCGTGTAAGAGACAAACTGCCCTGAGATTCACCCAACAATGTGATTGTGTGTGCATGTGTGCATGCATGTGTTTTGCATGAAGGGTCTGATTAACTAGCCCAATCAGCAATTTTTCCTACAATCGCCTGATTGGCAGAGGTGATCCCATCGGAAGAGAGGAAAAGCTGACTCGAGCTTCCGAGGAACATGGCTAAGAATTTCAGAGTGTGCTTGCACTACATCCGCACACATTACAACATTACTGTGAATTAACACTTTTATCTGTGTGTATGTTTGTGAGTTGTGCCTCTGTGTTTTGCCAAGCCACAAGCTTCCCCAGATTTCCTTGAATACACTCTAGTTGACCCTTTGCTGCAGGCTTTGAATTTCCAATGAGTTTCCCATGAGTAACATCACATGAGCTACACTCAAGACAACAGATTGTTCCCACAAAACCGACCCTAATCTAAACATAATTAAAAATTAGACTGAGAAAATGTGACATTCTGACCCAAAACCACACTTAACAAAGTAATAAATAAAATAATGGCATGAGTGGTGCTCACACAGTCACATAGAATCAGCCTGTTCCAATGAACAGTTTAAGTTCAGATATTTTTTATGCCTGCATTGATGATGGGTTGGTTAAAGGAATGTTTTACTTTCACATACTTTAACACAGTTCATTTTCAGTTGTATGACTCTGTAATTAAGTGTATATATACACTATTTTCCTTAATTGGTTTCTCATAATCATCCTTAGACAATTTCTGAATTTTCCAAAATGACTTGGATAAGCGGAAGAAACTGGATGGATGGATGGATGGATGGATGGACTTCTGACAAGTCAGGTACATTGTGTTCAGCAGTACAACATATCTGTAGGTAGAGAGCGACATTTGACAGCCACTAACTGACAATTTACATAGAAGCAGATGTAGAAAAGATTTCAGAATAAAAATTTGATCGCTTTACAATATAAACACATGTAACAACAACTTCACAAATAGTCATTTTCTTTGTCCCAGGACAGAGGGGGGCTCCTTGTCAGGTTTCAGATCTCACCTAGTCATCACAATTTTTGCTGTACCTCTCTTCTCACATGTTTGGAGTAAGAAATCTACCTGGCTGACCAATTAGGCATTCATTATAAACACTGGTATAGGAGATACTTTAAAATAATGTATTACTTGTGTCATGCCTCTATGAGTGTTTGTCTTTGTGCTGGATTACTGAGGAAAGGCTGTATCTTTAAAGATTAAGATGGGATTCATCTGTCATCATGATGAATTAGTAGTTTGAGCAGGTATGTGAATTAGCCAAATCAAATGTTTAAGGGGAAATGCATAAAAGGGGAGTAATAACATCATGTAATTACATGTCAAATACCTGATATAATATGGCCTTTGCATGCTTACAGAAATATTGATACCACTACGTATTATTGAATAAATGTGGGTGCCTTTTTATAATGTTGGCTGGTAGTGTACCTATTGAGTTTCTCCTTCTGTGCTGGAGGCAAAAAAAATTCATTTTCAATTCATATCCCTTTTTAATTTTTCCACTCTCCTCAGTACGTGCTTTCATGCAACACTCTTAAAATAAAGTACAATCTAAAACAAAATCATGCAGTACATACTGCAAGATCAAAAAGAGAAAAGACAAATCTTACCAAATTTGCTAAGTTGAGACCAAAACCACCATAAAGTGAATCTTTTTTTAAGATGGTACAGTAACTGTAACTCTAGTACATAAACTTCAAAAGACATCAAGAAAAATTCTGTGGTATAACATAATATAGTACAAACATGTCCATAATGGATGCCAACAGCATGAATTGACTGTAAATGTGTGTGGCTTTTTCTCCAGTGCACACACAGTACAAGGCCTGTGTGTAGTAAATGCCTGGATGATGATTTGTCAGGGTGCAAGAACACGATTTCTTGTTTACTATGATGAATGGGCAACACTCGCACTACACACACCGTGTTCTCTATATTGAAGCTGTCACTTTGGCTCTCCACAGCACAACCCTGCCTTCTCCATCTGTAACACCAGCCAGGGTAACTGTATTAGACAGTTTTAGGGTACCTGATTCACCCATTAGCACACATGGACAAACATGCACTACCCTAACTTCTCGAGTTGTTGTACACAACAGGAGAGGGATTTACACAGCAGAGTTTTTATGGTAATCAGATGGGCAAAACGAAGGAATGGAGGGGGAAGAGAGAGCAGGATCTCCTCTGTGTCATCTGGAAGAGTAGGCCGATGAAATTACACAGGAAGTTGTAGTGAGGACAGAGAAGAGGGTGAAAATAATTAGACAGAAAGAGGTACGTTTTGCTTGCTGACACATAAATTTATGGAGCAAAGCCTGTGAGCTGGTTCAGGCATGCAACTCAAGCTGCACAGACTAACATGCCTATTTAAGATGCAGAAT
Source organism: Heterochromis multidens (assembly GCA_015108495.1). NCBI lineage: Eukaryota > Metazoa > Chordata > Actinopteri > Cichliformes > Cichlidae > Heterochromis > Heterochromis multidens. The sequence continues at coordinate 52,994 of VUQS01032260.1, read as the reverse complement.
TTCTCATCTCTCTTTTCTCATCTCTCATCTCATCTCTCTCTCATCTCTCTCAATTGAATTGAACTGAATTCAGTTCAATTCAATTCAATTTTATTTATATAGCACCAAATCACAACAACAGTCATCTCAAAGTGCTTTATATTGTAAGGTAAAGACCCTAAAATAATACAGAGAAAACCCCAACAATCAGACGATGCCCTATGAGCAAGCACTTGGCGACAGTGTGAAGGAAAAACTCCCTTTTAACAGGAAGAAATCTCCGGCAGAACCAGGCTCAGGGAAAGGCAGTCATCTGCCGTGATCGGTTGGGGACGAGGGGAGGAAGACGGGACAAAAGACACACATGAATGTTTACTCATCTCCCCCAATTTCTATGTGTATCTGTAAAACTAAGCTTAGAGACTAGAAGCTCTATGTTGTTCTCTCTCTCATCTCAGTCACCCATGAACACTGCACAAGAATTATGCATCACAGGAACACACAAGTATTTTCCTGTTTAATAATGTTGAGGAAAGTGCTTCAGTTTGCTAACAATACAAATGGAGCCTAAATTCTGGGTTGAGGACTGTGTGATATTATTTGCACCTGTGAATGTGTGCCTGCTCATTATTTCCCTCTGTGATCATATGGTAATGTGAAATGTTCAAAGTGTTCAGAATCATAATTTCTCTTATGACCCCAGGGCAAAGTTTTGTTTTCTTTCCCTACACTTGCATAAGCTGTACAATGAAGTTAAACTGAGGTGAGTCATGTAAATCAAGAGTCTAAAGTAATAAACCAAAAAGCATGCCCACAATCGCATTCAAATACCATGTCAAGTATATAATATCTAAAATATGATTCCACAGTGCTTCTAACTTTGCCACAAAAGCTCAACAGCCCCAAATATTCAGGCCTGTGCTTCAAATAAATTGTGTGCCACACCTGTCACACCAATATCACATAGGGTTTGAGAGTCCCACAAAAACCACCAAACCAAAGCCATCTCCCAGTTTCTACTTCTAAAAAAAAATAAAAAAAGATCAAAGACCAGAGCATCCGTTCAACAGACAATAAAATAGCTTGAACGTATTTGTTGTGACCTCTACCTCCATGGCTCTTTCAATGAATGGGATCTGTGTCCCTGAGTCCAAGTCCTGGTTGATGATTAGTCTACGGGCCCACTGACCAGCTCGCACCACACCACTACCCTGGATCAGCAACAGCAGCTTAGTTGGGTTGGATAAGGCATCTGGGCTGAGGTAGATAAAACCAGTGGGTTCACCTTCTGTGGCATCCACCTGAACATTCAGAAAAACAAGGATTACCATGTAACAGTGATATTTAATTCATTCAAAATATAATATGCTTTTGTTAAATCAAAAAAACAATCACATTGTAATTTTATAAGTAGATCTCTGATTTCTGTTGCTTCAGATAATTACCTGACAGTGGTTACGGGAAAAAAATTATATTTTCCATATGTAAAGTGCCTGAGTTATCTTGTGTGTACTCTAAAAAAAACTCATATGCATCAGTACATTAACCACTCAGATAACAGTCCTTATGTCATTAAAAGACAGAGAGCAAAACAGAGAGAGGGAAAGTGTGTGTTGTTGTGCTCCACATCCAGTGCTTCTTTGCATCCTTCCCAAGTACGCCTGGAAGAACCGCTAAGGAGACAAACATTGTCCATAAAAGCCATGGGTGGCAGCTGCAAGAACTTAATCCAAACAGACAAAGAGAGCCAAGTGGGGGAGAAAATCTTACCCTTTATTCTCTTGCGCGCCCTCATTCCTTCTCCCTATACTTGGCTGTGGTTAATCTTCTTAAAATCTGCGGTCACAAGTTCAATGCCATGCAGGTGGACAGACCCACCACCAACACACACACACGCCGTATACATGTGGGCGGGTGGGCAGCAGAAAAGCATAACAGAGCAATTTTCCAGGGGAATAATGAGATAAATAGGCCAGGCAGATAAACCAGTAAAAGTGTATGGGGGCTAATGAAAGGCGCTGACTCTGGCTAGGTGATTTATGGACACTGTTAGTGCTGGAGCTAACTTTGGCATGTTTCTAAACACTGGCGCTGCCTAACATCCCTATAAATGCGGTCTGAAAAATGATCACTACTTTTATACACAGAAAAAGAGCAGGAATGGAGAGGTAAAGGGGGGGGGGGGGGGGAGACAAACATGCTTCCAACAACAAATAAAAGGAATTAAGTGTGCGCTCTGAGCCTGGATGAGCTGGGCAAAGAATAACTCCACGATGGCAGAAGAGAAAGTCCCCTTCAGCGCAATTGAATGCAAAACAGATTAAGCATCAGCATGCTGCGCTTCTGTGCCTTTGAAATGAAACGTCACAATACAGTTAATTTGTTGAGGAGACACTTTTGCACAAAGGATGTGGGCAGAAGAGGGGGGTAAGAAAGACAGGGAGTAAGAGAGAAACTGAGTGAGATAGAAAAAGAAAGACAAAGAATGAATTGGGAGAGCTGACTCCTCACAATCCCCTTTTCTTTATTTTTTAAACAGAACACTCAATATCATAATCACACTCTGAAGCCTAAGCATTTACGTCAATTTTAATATTTAATACTCCCTTTAATCTTCAATGGCATAAATCAAAGAAGAAAATGCCTCTTTTCAATATGGGTACTTACTGGCAGGATTTCTTTAGTCATGTTGCACTTTTTCTCCAACAGCTCATAAACATACTGAGTGATGATCTGCACAGGGAAAAAAAAAGACACAGAAAACACATTACACTGATAATACAGTCTTAAAGCAATTAATAATTTTATATTGCTGTTGATACAAATCCATCCAACAAAAGTCAACTAAACTGTGTGAATGTGTGAACAAGTAATAGCACCCACTGTCAAGCTTACAAACAGAATAAAAAATACTATTCACAGCCCTCATTTGCCCTCTGGTGTGTGTGTGTGTGTGTGTGTTTGTGTGTGTGTGTGTGTGTGTGTGTGTGCACATAAGCAACTTGAAAGGGTCTGGATTGTACTATGTGTAGCGTGTGTATGTGTGTGTGATTCACAGTGTAGTGAGAGTGTTGAGGTTGTAAGTGCCAGGAGAGGAAATCTCCTGTACAAGCGAAGGGCTGATGTAAGTTATGTTTATCCCCGCAGCCACAGCACTAAAGAACCTTATATACCGAGTCATTCCAACCCCGGGCCAAGCCTTTCATGGTTCAGTGACATTAACAACGTTCTTTTCCATTTTCCTTATTTTTTTTTTTCTTCTCCCCCTGTCCTGCTCAGCTGAGAACAGAGAGAAGCACTTGGAACAGATTTCAATTTTTGATCAGGTGTGAGAGAGACAGAGGAGTTAAGAGTTATAATAGATGGCAGAGCACGCCACCGCTAACAGTAAGATGTAGTAGAGCTATTGACGCTGTTATGATTTAACACATGCTATGACAAACTCTCTGTCCTGTACATGTCACAACAATTGTGTTTGGTTGATGGACCACAGAGAGAGCTGAGCAACATGCTGTTATGGAGTCTCACATTGGTTTGCTTTGGAAGTGTTAGTCTTACTAAATCAGGAAACCAAAGGCCAGCTGTGGTGCCACAGCTACACAGCGTGTCCGAGCTCGAGTCATGCTGAACCGACTGACCCCAAACACAAACAAGCATCAACCAGACACTGTTATGTCTCGCGGCACAGAATGGGATGATGCTCGAATGACATTAATGTGTGGAAAGGAGAAAACCTGTGCTGAGATTTAATAATACCAGTAAGCAGACATTACAAAATGAAATGTTTGGCTATTAACAGGTTTAAAAATATATATCCGTTTATTAATTCAAACAATGTGAAATCATACAAACTGACCTTCACAAGCTGCCAGAGTTTTGCAGAACCCAGTAAACTTACTGTGCATAGTATTGAAATTACTTCTTTAGAGAAGGGAAAAGATCTGTCCTCACTGCTATAATGCCAAGTGCAAAAATGTTCGGGATTAGTACGGAAAAAATTTGAAGAAAAACAAACAAATAAATAAACAAAAGTAATAGAACATTTAAGGGACATGATATGTTCAGTTTTTGTAACTTTTGGCCCAGAAATAAATAAATATTCTTTAATTCTTTAGACCACATTTCATTGTTTTGTGTCAACCATGGAACAATGAAATTATGCATATCTCTAAAATTGCATATTCCAAACTTACTTAATACAGTTTTGAAACGGCAAGGTCAAATGCAAATTAGGAACTCAAAAATAAATAAATAAATAAATTAGAAAAATAAATATGAAGACCAGCTTTTGCTTCAACATGAATTGCTGTGATAATCACAAAACTATAATTTTATATCCTTTTATATCCAAAATAAACTAAGGTGGAATACTGCCTAAAGAACAAAACACAAGAATTGCATTATGAATCAGACACATATTGGCCTTATGTCAGCCAATCAAAGGCCAGCAGACAAACCAAATGAAATCATTGATTCTACCATTTGACCCTATGGGAGGGTGGTGGTAGAGGAGCTAAAACAACCCTACCTCACCCCCACAGAACCTCACAGCTAATTCACTAAAATGTCAGCTGGTCTGATGAAGACTAAAATGATTCTGGGCCTCAGTATGCTAGTGTTTAATGACATCAATAAGCTTCACAGGAAATTTCATTTGCACCATGTTATTTGTTCTGTGCCTCAGGTGGCTCAAGAAACATCTGATATAAAATAAGTAGAGAGACTGATGGGGAATAGGGAAAGGAGAAAAATTGGAAAAATTCAAGGTTTCACTGCATGAATACATTTCCACTCATAAAAGATAACGTAGATTATAAATAGGAAAATAATATTTAATGGACTGTTAGGTCATCATACCAATTCTCTTTACTTTATAATGTAAAGATCCAATAAGAGCTAAAGAGGGACAGTGCCACCATACAACATCCGAATTCCTTCTTAGTAACAATAGCATAGACTGGATACACACTCAAACATGCACATACACAGGCAACCTACTTCTGTGCCGGCCTCTGAGGACTACATCTCAGCAGCTGATCAGTACAATAAGAGAGGCCTCTTTGTCACCTAATTACCAATGTGTATTAGTGCTTTAATGAAATGCCTGCAGGATGCAACTCTGAGTGTCTACATTGTCGGCATCAGACGATAAGACAAGCATGAGGAACTGATTTGGCAAGTAATATTAAGACACACAAAGAGAAGGGGAGCAAGGGGAATGAGATGGAGAAACACAGAAGCATGTTTATGGGAGTGAAATCAATACGTTTCACTGCCACAAATGTTACCATGATCTTTTTATCTGCAATTCACTTGTATTATCAGCCTGACAAGACACAGGCATTATTTTAAATGTCAGTGTAAGTTCAAATTACATTAGTTTAGACTATTGTAAAAGGTTGAGGTTGAAGTCCCACACTGCATGTTATCTTCAAAGACACACACACACACACACACAGAGAAATGACCATAAGTGACAGTTTACAGAACATATGTAAGTGCAGCCCTTCAGAGAGACAAATTCATATAGAATGTGAATTATGATTAAGTACAGTAATAAAACAAACTTTCCACATGACTGATATACGCAAATCCTGGGACAGTCTTTGCAGCCGAGGTCGCCTCTGTGTCTGTGGTTTGTGTAGAGGAAGCATTGTGGTGATGAACCATGAAGAGGGGGATCAGGGAGGAAGGAAGGGACTTAGAAGAAAGCTCAGCAGGAGGAAAGAAAGAAGACAAGAAGGGAGGGATGTGAAAAAATCCCCAGGACACAGAGTCTCGTGCCAGCTCCCACAGCGGTGAACAGCTGAGAGGAGAAGGGGTAATTGAAGAGGGGTTGTGGGAGACAGAGAGAGAACAGTGCAGTGCATGGCCTTGATAAGAGGCCTTTAAGTGGGTGGGCAGTGACATCAACTCCTTGTTAACTCCTGGTCATCCCCATAACAGTCTCTTCATCACTCACAAACACACACCATGCCAAGGTCTTAATGAAGACCATCGTGGCTGCAAGTAGATATGCTCTTAAACTCTTCACTACAGACAGAGAAAAAGACCTCCCACATTAAGTGTGTTTGTGTGTGTGTGTTTGTGTGTGTTCTCCCACTGATTACAACAGTCATGCCTGGTTTGGCTGACC
>VUQS01032260.1:28650-46859 GCA_015108495.1 Heterochromis multidens | reverse complement strand
GGGGGGTTCCCAAAAACTAAAAAAAAAAAAAAAACAAATGTTGGGAGTAAGAGAACCAAGACAGGAAGAGGAGGACAGATTAAGAGACAAGAAAGATGAGGAACAGGAGTAAGGTAAAGCAAAGTAAATATTAGGGGAAAAGAAGGATCGGGGGGGGGGTCAGAAGATGACAACGATTGAGCAGGAACGGTTTTGATGCTTAATGACAGAGGGAAAAAGCGGGGTTAATAACAAGGAAGCAAGAGAATGGCATAATCTTAAACCAGCTCACAGACAAAATCATGAAATACAAATGATATGAATGTATTAACTAAAGATTTAAAACTCTAATTAATATAAAAAAAGAAATCAAATATTTTCATGTATTTTTAGCCTTTGTATAAATCACGTAATACTTAATGCAGCTACTCCATAAAATGTGTATAACCAAATTTTAAATAATCCAGAGTTACAGTTAGAGAGTTAGTTTAAGGAAGTTTAAATAATGTAATTTGAGACATTTTTAACACTTAATGAGGCCACTGAAGGAACACCTGTTCATCTGAAAAAACTATATTTAAGTAGAAGAAGGCATGTGAGAAAATATAGTAAAGACAGAGACACATACTGTATACACACATACACAGGAAACCCGTGCACAAGCACACACACCTCTTGTCTCTCTAGTCCAGAGCCCTCTCCCAAAGCCACTTAGCCATAGAAACCAGAGAGCAAGAAGAGGCATCAAAGCTGTTTATATAATGAAACTGAAAGAGCTGCTCCGTGCCGTATCACTGACTGCACCCAGAAAAGCATTCCTTCTTCTCCAGAGAATAGAGGAAAGGAAGAAAAAGGGAAAAAAAAGAAGAAAATCCCCCCGAACAATGCAGCACAACAACAGCGGCAACAACAGCAAAGCATACTCAGAAAGAGAGATACTGTGAAAATGAGAGAGCGCGTAAGGCAATAGAAAGGTTGTTTATTTTAAGTCAGCCTCATGTACCAACAGAAAATGTATTAAAATAGGCCCTATTGCTGTGAATTTGTGATCTGTCAGTCCACGTGGGAAACAAAGAGAGAGAGAGACACAGAGAGAGAGAGACAGAGAGAGAGAATGCTGTAATTCCCATGAGGTCTCTGTCATTCTTCTGTCAGAGGAGAGAGGGCTCTCCAGGGGAAGAGAAAGTTCTCAGACACAGACAGACAGACTGTTTACACTTAGCGTAGATATCCCCCTCTCTCACTCCATCTCTGCCCTGCCTGTACTGCTCATCCTAATGGCATCATAATGACCTCCTCAGGTGTTAACTGAGAAGCTGGCAGAGGGCTAATTCAAACTAAGGTATTGTATGCCTCGGTGGGTGTCGGCAGCAGCGACAGATGTCTGTGCTGTAACTACCAGCCCTCCTGTCTTTTCCCCAACATCCTCTTCACCCCCACCCCCCATCCCCTGCCCAATTCCCTTTTCTTTCATCAACTCAAATCCACCTCACCCACTCCTTGCAACCATTTTTTGTCTGGATGTGTCTGCTTCCTCCTCCGTGCTCTTGCAAAAGCTGCAGCAGCAGTTTTAAAGTGTTTTGGGAATGGATACGTGGAGGCAGTCGGTGGCTCAGGGCAGACAGCTGTCATTTATAGTTCCTCTTTAGAGAGATCCCATTAGCTTCCCAACAAAATGGTCCACAACTGTTATGGGGCCTCCTGGTGCTTTAAGTACAGTACGGAGGTCTGTCTCCAGGGTTTCCATCATTGGCAGGATGCAACACTTAATGACTGCTCAATGACTTTTTATGGGTAACTCAAAGAACCTCTACAACCAAAGAATGTAATCCAATCCTTGTTCAAAAAAGAAAAAAATGCTTCAGTGTTTGTTTAAGAGAAATGTAAAACAGAACATCTGATCAAACAGCATGTGAATCCAGTAAATACTGAAATTTCTTATTATACCACTACTTCCCAAAATAAGTCACATAAATGGCTTTTTTTCTTTAGAAGACTAGAGTAAAACTGTTGGAGTAATTATGTTTCTCAGTGTAATGTCAGAAAGAGGAGGGTGTCAAAGGATGTGATTATAAAAGTTGGGTAGTGCTAAAAAAAACAAAAGGTGCAATATCTCACAACTAACCTGGTTAACTGCCAAGAGGTCAGCAACGCGACTGGCTATAAACAGAGCATCTCTGACATGTGATGTGAAGTTAGGGAGGACTTCATTACTCTAGCACAGCATAGGCTCAACATTTTGGGAATAATGTCCATTTTCTGGAGGGCAGCAATCTCTGCTGACACTGAGAAAGAGGCAGGGTACACTCTGGACTGGTGGCCAGTTATCAAAGATACAGTAATGATTTTAATCATGACTTCCAACAGCAAAAGTACTATTAAAAGAGGGGCATCTCACATTGTTCTCAAAGGACAAGCAGTAAAATCAAAACACTTGGAGGGGATCAAGGCCAAACAATTCAAGTGGGCTAAAACATATGGAGGATGAGTAGAAAAAATGTCCTTACAGCAGAACATTTCAGATTTATGGTATGCATAAAACATGCATAACAGCATGAAACATGGTAATGGGAATATCCAAGTTTGGGGATGTTTTGCCTACTCTGGAGTTGGATACTTGTTAAAACAGTCAATTCCTCTAGCACTATAGTCTCAGGGTTTACTGGTTGATCTGCTTTCATCCAACCAAATTCACACTGGTTGCCACTGTTACTTCAATAACGGGAAAAAAACTGCTACATCAATAGCCTTCTAGGATTACTCCATTATTTTTGGAAGAGGGGGGAAACAGGGGGGAAACTTTGAAAAATGTGGTGTTTTTAACATCTTCACAACTTTGGACTCCCTCAACTTAACTAAGACTGCTAGGTATAAGTTTTTTAATATAACTATGTCACACTGTGTCAAAGAAATTGTCAGTGCGGCTGCTATTTGTGGAATGGAGATCCAAAAATGGCAGATTTAAACTGTGCAGAAGTTTGCAAATCTCAATTCAATAGCCAACATGATTTAAAAACAGCAGGTTCATTTGTCTGTTAGGATGTGTTGGAACACTTGAGCATGAGTGAACACACTACATTTAATTATGTTTGTTTAATATTATTATGGTAGGCAAAGTTACAAGTTCACAGGCTCAAGACAGTATGTAGAATGCAATCCACATACTGTGGAAGATTTAGTTAATCCAGATATTAACCCGCACACTGAACAATTTGATTGGATTAAGACTAGGTACAATTATAATCAACAAAGATTTTCTTTTGGCTGACTACAGTTTTTTCATTAGAAACCAGCTATACCTTCTTATTGAATATTTGTGTAGTGGGCTTTATAATGATGCAGGAAAATGACCCGAAACAAACCTCACAGCTTTGCAAGAACTATCTGAAGGCCAAAAAAAAACAAGAAAGCCTTTGAGAAACATCTGATCCCAACACAAGTAAACATATATAGGGATATCGAGCATTCCTGACACCACAAAAAGCTCTTTGGAACACAGTCAGATCATACTGGAAAAACATGGGTTATAAGGTTTTGCACACAAGTCTAGCTCAAGCGCATTCTCAAATTAAATACTGATATATTTTGAAATTTATGGACATTTTTTGGAGATTGAACTTTAAGTTCAGATCATAGCTCATATTATTATTTGTAATTATAAATAATGAATGCCATTTAAAAGTATCTTCACATGTGGTCTCTTGTACTATGAACTTTATACCGTTCACTTGTACTAGCACCAGTGCCCGAAACCTTGGCTAGCTAGTCGCCAATATGACAACCAATATCCATAATGTGGAAACAGAGTGAGACAGGAGGAGGAAAAAAGATAACAGAGGGACTGTAGATATTGTAAGAGACAAGAGAGAGCGAGATAAAGAGACAGTGAGAAAATGAGAGCGAGAGAGAGGGAGAGAGAGGGAGAGGGAAAGAGAGACAGCTCTCTAATTCAGCCATCTGGCTAGCTTTACTTCATTATAATATTCTGACTGTGTGTGTGTGTTTACAAATTTGTGACTGCCTTCCATTCGACAGATGCAGACAGAGCAGAGAAGAATCCTCATTTATTAACAGCTTAATAGAGCTCCATCTGGGCCAGACCCTATGCTTGTCTCCTATCAGAGAGATTCATCACCAAATCACTGGAATTAGACTACAACTGACACCTACACAGGCTGAGGTGACCCTGCTGCATTGAGCAACATTGCACAGATAGCCCACTCTTTATTAAGCTGTAATATGCCATAATGATAACAGTGAGAGCCAAAAATGGAAAATGCCACTATACCGATATTGTGTGGGGATTTTTTTTTTTTTTTTCAGTCTTGGGGTTTTAAGTGGGTTTCTCCAGTCCTATCCGCAAAATAACCTAGCTTCCCTTACAAAACTTAGTTCATATTATTAATAAACAGATGCTCCTTGAGTACATTTAAAGGTTTTCAGCTTATGGATGTGAGGAATAACCTTCTTCTACTGTATGTCTGCATCCATTCAACACACACTTTGTTTTATTGATCATTATTGTATTACCTTTTATTCAGCCTGCATTGTGCACAGTAAGTAATTTGTACAACTAAAAGAGTTGTAATCTTAGTCTAATCATATGGTTTTGTGCATAGTCTTTCCCTTTCAATATACTTTTCTTTTTTAAGTTTATCTATGTGCGCCATGGTCACAGGGATTTTATCTGTTGATAGCAGTGGTTTAGACATTTTCTTTAAGCAATTTTTTTTCCTGTCATTGTTGACTGACTTCATGTCTTTCAATCAAAATTCTGAAATATTGCTAATATAAACAGATCAACAAATCAGGCTGCTATCTAACCTTATGTAGCATTAGGAGTTGGAACTATAGCCCAGGCACATATGTGCCCCTCACTTATATGAAGAAAAATATGTCCAGTGGTCTCCGAACAAAGCGGACTGGTGGAACTTCTCTCACATACCATCTGCAAATCTCTCTACATAATACCATGATTATATGGCAGAAATTCGGAATGAAATTTTATACATGAAAAATAATTTGCTGCTCTTGTGCTCAACCAAAATTTTGTTCCCATCTCTTTCTTTTGCTTGGAGGCCATCACACCAACATCCTCGTTCTCCCTCTTTCTATCTGTCCCTCCATTCAGACGAGGCTGAAGTGCAAATTGGACATCTGGTGCTGTGATGTGTCTGACAATACAGCCGCCACCCTCCCGCCTCCGCACACACAGACACACAAATGCACGTGCACATACAAGAAGTCCTCCACGCAAAATACAGAACTGTGAGCATAGAGTGATGGTAAAAGGAGGGAGGGAGAGAGAGAGATGGACAGAGGCATGGAGGAAGGGAGGGAGAGAGAGGAATGTGATTGAACATTAGGGGGCAATGATGAAGCTATTCTATTCACACTGCCAGGGGCAAACACATGCACCCATGTCCTTGTGCCATCTCACACAGCTCTTGGGCTGAATGTAGCTAGTTCTCAGACCGTCTCAGGTGGCTGGCTGATAGAGGGCATTAGGGTGTGTTGTGGAGTGGTGTTGGCTTATAACAGAGCTGTCTGCATAGAGTGTTGTTCCACATTTACCCTCATGACATCTGCAAAAGTCTTCTGTCTGACATAAAGAATAGGATGATAGTGATGAGAGAAAAGACTACACAAACAAACAACAGCATGCAGTTAAGAATTCAAGTAGAAATACATTTGCATGCATTGTCTATACAGTTGCATAAATAAGCATACAGGTATGGCTCTGTAACACACATCCTTAAACCCACACATAAAGAGGCTGACTAAGCACCATAACCTACTTTTACAACCAAAGGCATACAATTCAGTAGTTGTGTCTATTTATAATGGGGCATATTTCTTCCCAGCAAAAACAATGCATTTGTACTTGCAAAGCTGTGTGAGAGGTACAGTATTCATTTTCTTGAATCATCTGTGGCCTAAAAACAACAGACAGATAATATTGCTTATTCAGGTAGTGCTCCTTTCTTCTTAGCCAGTTAATCTCCTGCAGCACAACTCATACAGTATTTGTTCTCATTACACAAGCTCGTATCAACAGGGATTGACACTATTTCCCTTTTCCTTCTCTGAAGAAGATACAACTGTCAATTTTTTTTAATCACAGGATGAATAAAATTTGCATACATTGTGCTTGATGATTATTTGTTTCATCCAAATGTTTGGCCCCCCTCAGATGCTCGAGTTCAGCTGGTTTAAATATCTGTGTGTTCTTTCTGGGCCTTTGCTTTCCTGCTACCAAATGTTTGTTTCTACATCCTCTTTAGATGCTGGTAGATAGTGCCTGAGCATTCAAAAGAAAAGAGGGGAGAAAAAGGATTTACAGACGGCTCTCAAAGGAGCTACTGTATACAGCATTAAAAAAAAAAAAACACCCAGGTAATCCCACAAACAGGTCTATCACTTTGCTTTGAACTTCAAAGAATGTTCACAACAATTAAAAGCAACATACTAGGGGATGCAAATAATTAAAAAAAAGATTACAAAAGAACATTTGTCTCATTATCTTAATGCATATTGTATGTTGTGGAACTGTGGGAGTGAATTAGAGGTGAAGTTTAGAAAGGTGTATGTTTGGATATAGAGATGGACTAATAAACATTCTTAGGTGCATCAAAGAACTCCACAGAAAATGTTGAGCTCTGCTTAAATAATGCATTTGGCAACATCCCATTTTGTTTGTTTGTTTTTTTAAAGGTACAGTCAGTTGTTTTTTGAGTTTATCTAACAGAAAAAAAAGAATATTTTACTCATGAAAACACACTGATTAGTGTATAATTACATCTTCCAACAAACTGATGCATTCTCATAAACGTAGAATTAATCCATTAAAAATACATAGGAGAAGGGGCCAGTTTGTGGACGCTGCCATGTTGCCCCACCATCTTGAGTATAGTGGCTGAGATGGACATCGCCGTTCCACCTAATCATGTTTTATATATGCGGCTAGAGGGCCTGAACTGAAGTCAGAATTTGGACAAACAGTCACCAGAACCTACCCATGTGTTCAAGGTTTGCTCTCACACCAAAGGCAAACTTCTCTCTGTGGCTACTCAGCTGAGTGAGTGGCTACTTGGACATGCACAGTGTTGTTCGGAAGGTCTGGGTAACAAACCATAAGTGAGGGCATTTTTAATCATCATTTTACATTCAGATTCAGATAGCTTTTTTTATCCCCATGGGGCAATTGAGAAGATTTATATACAGTCATGTGAAAAAGAAAGTCTGCAGTTCTGTGAAAAACTAAAGTACACCTGTGCAATGCTAAGAGAAAATGCAAAAAGTATTCTAGAGTCAAATGTGAGGCCATCTGTCCAATAGCTAAAGCTTGCCCAAAACTAGGTCATGCAACAGGACAACAATACCAAGCTCACCAGCAAATCTACCAGACAGGGCTGAAATGGCTTAAAAAGAAAAGAATCAAGGTGCTGCAATGGTCCAGTCAAACGCCAGACCTCAACCTGATTTAAATGCTATGGTGGGACCTTGTGAGAGCTGTGCATAAACGAATGCCCGCAAACTTCAAATGAACTGAAGCAACATTGTAAAGCAGAGTGCGCCAAAATTCTTCCACAATGATGCAAGAGACTGCTAAAGTTATACAGAAAACAATTACTTCAAGCTTTTGCTGCTAAAAGTGGTTCCACAAGCTATTTAATGATGGGGGGTAATTTGTTTTTCGTATTCGTATTAATTAAACCCAAAGACACATGTCTTGAGTCATGCTGAAATATATAATAAAATTATTACTTAATTCATATAAGATAATGAAAAGCAGTTCAAAAAAGTGTGATTCTAGGGTGTGTATTAAAGAATTACAAATGTTTGGCCAAGCTTCTGTGTTTTGGACCAAATAACTTAATGTTTTGTTTTTTACAAAGTGCAGTGTACAGAGTAAAGCAATAGCCTAAAAAGGAAGAAAGCATGAATGAATGTTTCCAGGTCAGAGGGACAAAATTAATTAATAAAAAGAACGCTAACTCTCAGTTGATGAAAATAAGACTGAATAATTGTTTCAAATTGTTTCTCAATGTTCAGCTTTGAGTTTCTGGCAGAAAGCTTGCATCATGATGTGATTCCCCCACTATCTAATGCTAGAAAAGCGAGCTCCAACATTATCCAAGTAACAAAAAATACATACATTAACTACCAAGAAATAAACTTAAAAGTATTCCTTCACCATCTAATCACAGTAGGGGTGTCACAATGCCAGAAATTTGATGATTCCTATCAATACCAAAATTAAATGATTCCTGATACCAAATTCCACACTAAAATCCTTTTTTTTTTTTTTAAACCTGCCTCAGTTACAGTACTCTAACACAAATGTACATTAGATCCTCCCCAAATACAACAAAGCATGTTGAAGAATCCAAGTGTGAGAAGGGTCTGTGTGTCGTTCTGAATCTATTTGCTGTCCAAATAAACAACAACCTTTGCCACATCTTCTCACTGGTCAAGATAGATATTCCTAATAGGCTCAGTGGCTGAAGCCAAGCTTGATCAATATGGCCCAATTGAAGCATACAATGAATTGGCAGGCCAGTAGAAAAAGCAGTGTGTTACCTCTCCAAGAGCTTCATAGCGTTTCTGGTTCCAGCGGTGGAGATCCTCCCTGGCATTGAACACAAAGGGTTCACCTGTTTTTATATGGCGGAGCTGGCCATCTGTGGAGGAAAAAAATGTAATGGGAAAAAAAGACACATCTGTAATAATAATAAATGATACCTGTCTATTATATCTATTACATCATGCAAGTAAAGTAGGTAAATCCCTACTTTTGACTGCACATCAAAAAGTACATCTGCATGCCAAACTAAACTTGAGTTTTTTTTATTGCTTATTTCTTATCCCCCCCTTACCCCCACCCCCCATCTGGCAGGTACAAGGCCTATGGATGCAGCAGCATTCTTCCAGTCACGACTCCAACAGCCTTCTGGGTTGTCTGGCAGGCCAGAGCTGGACAGCTGGTATGGTAAAAATTCTCTTTTCCTCTCTGTCTCTACACTCATCTAAAAGCCTCTCCCCTTCCTCTTTAACAGTGCCCATCTCCCTCTCCCTCTCCGTCAGTGTTCACTCTGGCGACAGGCCACAGTTCTGTCCCTGCCTTTTCCACCTGAAATCTCCAAGAGTAAGGACTAAAGTGGGTGTGGGAAAGGTTCTCAGTATGTTTTGTGTATGCGTGTGAGCATGAAGGGAGAAAGTTCGGCTGGCAAGCATTAGGCACAACGACAACTGCTCCTTGTAATTCCTTTGAGGACGCTGTCTGGGCATCGGCCAATCACCCTAAGCAGAAGAGCTTACACACATCCAAAAACACACACAGATCAGCCGCTCCAGCCAGGAGGACCAGGTGTGGGAATACAGTAGGTGTCACTTAAGTATTTGCTCTTCTGTAAATTGCTACAAGTAAGCCACACTGCCATCACTACACAAAAGAATTGACAGAGAAAACAAAAAGTCTTTGGAACAATGCTTAAGTGATTTATTATAATTCAAGGAAACGAGGGGCGCTTTTAGTATATTCAAGATATATTTAATGCAAAACAGTCCAAGATAGGAAAATGCTGTTCAGAAATGGTACTACTTTTTCAACAATTACCCTTGTGTGGCTGTGGAACCCCTACCTTAGCAATGAGCCCATCGATCCTCCAGTTGACACTACAACACAATAAAACACTAAACAGTGTTAAATTTAATTTTGACCTTTATGACTGCAAAAATTGTAAGAGCTAAGCCACAAAAAGTACACATACTTAACCCAAATAGCCAGGGGGCTCTCATACTTTCTCAATTATTGCAAAACGTAAAAACCATCTAAGATATAAATAAATATATCTTTGCAAGATAAAAGAATGCGCATTTTTTTCATTTCCTTCTAAATTGCCACCATTTTCACACCTCTATCAATGTGATAAATCTTACATTGCTAGCTCACTGTATATAACAGCATTCGCTTTCATAGTTAGTTGTTAGACAACATGTAATCCTGAATACAGGTTTGGTGTCGCTTTGCATTAAAAAATAGATTTGTGCCTGAGAGGTACACAAGCGAGAAGTTAGGATAAAGCAGTGTGCACAAAAAGTACCTTGAAAAAAATCAATTATGCATTCGTGGAGGGGTGAGGATCTAAACACTACTGCCTAAAAGAGGAGCTATAATGAAATCCTACAGTAGCAAAGGGGTGTGTGTGTTTCTGTGTGTGAGGAAGGGAGAGAAGAAGGGTGCAGTATGTGTGTGTGTGTGTGTGTGTGTGTGTGTTTGTGTGTGTGCATGCATGAGCTGCGGGGTGATCAGCTCCACCGTCTCCCACATCACATCCTCTCAAAGGAATAACATTTTCTCAACTTTTCTCCTCTTTTTCTGTCATAATTAGCATTCTGTTCTCAATTTGGCCGCTTAATTAGGTGTACATAACCTTGGATTTCCAGTAATGGAAAACCGCAGGGCTAGCAAGATGAAGCCATCATCTTCAGTGATTAAGATACCTGCAAACTATTGTACACAGCCTCTTCTGTATTCATATCATTACATGGTCAAATTAACATTTTTGTTCCACCTGTCTCTGGCTAAAGTAGCCCGAGTGCAGCTATATAAATGCCTGCAAGCCAGAGCGACTGTGTGTCGACATACTAGAGACATTGCCTGAGGGCCACCATGGCTTTAATAGAAATGCTATCCTTCAAAAACAGGCCTGAGTAGAAACTGACAAGACATACAGATTGGTAGGGGTGTGCAACGTGTGTGTGTGTGTGTGTGTGTCTGAGAGAAAGAGAGAGAGAGAGGAGCGTAAGCTCTTCTTCAGTTGGAGATTTTGAGCAGGATGTGAAAATAGAGAAATACAGAGGAAGGGATATAAAAAGGGATGAAAGGAGACAGAAGCATGTGAAAGAGGAGATGGAGAGTCTCCGAATGTGTTTCTGCCTCCATGGTAGACTGAGCTGGGACTTGCGGGTGGGGTAGAGTGGTTGGCGGGTGTTGGCATAATAGCTGGTGGGGGCTAAGTCTCCATGTCTCTGTTCTTAGGCACAGCGAGGTTATGCAAATGCTCCGTCAGGCAGAGGGCAAGGCTGAGTAGGTTACTGACGGGCCGTAGAGTACACAACATGTCCCCCACTCAGCCAGCCAGACAGCCAGTAGAGACACTGACAGAGAACAGAGAGAGGATGAGAGAGAGAGGGAGAGAAAGAGAGGAAGAGGCTACAAAGGAATACTAAGCCAAAATCACGAGCACTACTACCTTTCCAGCTCTTCCTCCTTTTCTCCACCTGGTTTGATTAAAGCAAGCCAAGAGAATCCTAAAGAGATTTTCATATCATCTGCACCCACACCACTTTGGGTTCAGCTCTGCTCTTTGCTCTAATGTTGAATGACATAGACCTATACTTGTTCAGAGAGACACTGTCATTAAATGAAAAATGCTGACATAACACAAAAGAGAACGGTAATGATTCGAGTTCCCAACCTGAGGACCGTGACCCATCTAGCAGTCTAAGGTTTAATCTCACGGATCACAAGACGATAAAAGAAGTAAATCAAGGCGGAAAAGTATTACTTTTCTTTTTTACACAAATCTGACCTGACTTTTACAATTTGCTAACTGGTGGATTTCATCAGTTTGCAACAAAAAGTTGCAAGCAGACATTGCTTTATTTTAAGGCATCACAAGCCATAAAAATTGGAAACCGCTATAGATGACAGGTAAAAGACAGACCCTTGTATATTTTCCTGGAATTTATTTCCAGACCTCAGAGGGTTTTGTCCTCAATCCAGACAAAATGTAACACATTCACCTCAGTTAAAGTATTCTGCCTATGCTGTCTGCAGTGTCACTTATGACAATATTAAACTTTCTGCATCTCCCTAACTTGGATCTGAGTGATCTAAATTTTGTTATCAGGATCTGTGTGAAAGTCAGTGTACCGTGCAGATTCGTCCATGAAGCTACTACACTACAGAACTGTGCATGTGTCATCCAAGCAGGATACATGTAGACTAGAAAAATAGCACAACTCATCTGGAAGAAAGTGTAATCCTTAGACATCATGGGATTTGGTGTTTTTGTTAAGGCAGCAGGCTTTGTATAACTGGGCAAACCATGAAGCTCATCATGACACTTTTGGCTTTTGCTTTAAATAGTAAATCTATGTACTCACATTCATTAAAGGCATATTCGAAATCCTCCAGGGTTTTGGGGAAAGTGAAGGGAGGTTCATCTTTCTTCATTAGTTCATCCAAGTCTATTCTTGACAGCAAATCTGTGAAAAAAAAGCAAGTGATTTTATTCTAATAATACAAAATCCACATGTTCATTTTATAATCTCAGTTTTTCTCTCATAATCTTGAAATATTTAACACTATGTATGTATATTTTACTTTTATTATCCCCATATCATGAAGCAACAGAAAATGCTACATCAGTGCCCCCCATGTTTGTTTAAACTAAAAGCTCTTCATCACTGTTAATTGGTATAGTGGGTAGAAAGGAGGACATTCACATCCAATATGTTAAGTATAGTTTTAAGTTCAAGGGACAAATGTTTAACATATATAGTATAGTGAAAAATTATAGAAAAGAGACACTATAAAATGTCTTGGTACGGTGCTGAGCTGACACGTGCCCATGTGGTTATTTGGAAATCTACTGGAGTGATGGAAAACCATCCATCCATCCATTTTCTTCCCCATATCCAATTCAGGGTCACGGCTGGGCTGGAGCCTATCCCAGCTGTCATAGGGCGAGAAGCAGGGTACACCCTGGACAGTTTGCCAATCTATTGCAGGGCTAACACAGAGAGAAGCCAACCACTCACACCTATGGCCAATTTATAAACACCAACCCAGAGAGAGAGCATGCAAACTCCAAAAGGAAAGGCCCCAGCTGTCCGGTGCATTTGAACCCAGGACCTTCTTGCTGTGAGGCTTCCATGTAAGGGTTCTCAAATTTCTCCTTGCATGACCTTCTTCAGAAAGTAAAAAAAGTTCACACCCCACACACTATGATTTTAATCGATCATTAACAATAAAACAGATCAAGGTTGAGTTTTAGGAATGATGTCAGTCAGTAAAGGTCAGCAGAACAGCATCAGCAAGGTTTTAATTTTCCCTACAGAAATAATATTTACCATCATAGAGTGTATATTTCTCCCTAGTCGTCCATACCCTAAATGCAGTGGCTCTGTGCCTTACATTTAAAGAACCACTGTTCTAAAGCGTGCTTGTAAAATGTTCCCTACAGTATAACAAAGCCCCTGCAGAAGGGTTAGAGAGCTTTGTCTTTTTCTTTTAATTGTGATCGGCACCTGTCTCTATCTTATTTAGAGTTGCATGCATTTGAAAAAAAAAAAAAAAGACACAGTTTATTGATTATTGATTTATGTGGTATTGAGTCTGAAATGCTGGTGTGCTTGCCCTCAGGTTAAAATAGGAGAAAAAAACTTCACTTGGTTCACAAAAGTAGAGCCTGTTTCCCTCTGTTCTACAAATTCTCCTTAATTGTTTTATTATTACTGTTATTATTAATAATAATAATTCACCTTTGAGTGCAGTAGTTTTCTCTCTGTCCTCCTGGCCAGGAACCTGGGCCATGATGATCCACAATATGAACAGGGCTGGTGTGGTAGCACAAAAATGAGGGCGCATGGGTCCTTCCCTCCCAGTGATCACTGAGATGAATTCTGTCATGTGAAGCATTAACAAGAATAAAACTACGCATTAGGCATCACAAAGGCTTGAAAAAAAAGCTCTTGCGTTGATATCACATTTAAACATGCCTCTCAATGTCAGACTACATCCCTCTATAAGACCATAATAGCAAGTGGGTCACAGCTTGCTGCACCTGTAAGGTGGCAGCAGGCCATAACATTAGGCATTGCTGCTCCATCCTGCTCGCCTGTGGAGACTAAAATCTCCCAGTTTTCTTGAAGAGAATGAAGTCGTCATTAGTTACTCTGTAATAACACACCAGACAGCTAACTCAGCTATCTGTCAGCAGTAATACCATAAAACATGGATGAAGCCGTGTGTTCCCCATTTAGCACACGTGCAACAACTGAGTTAAATATGCAAACACAGCGAAATTCTTCTTGCTTTGAAACTGCGCTGCAGTCACTAGAAAAAGTCATTCACTTTCACACGTTCATCTCTCTCAGACTCCTCCGTCATTTTCTCCACAACAGCAAACATCTGTTTTGCACTCTGAGAAAGAAATCCCCGGAATAAGAGCCAACCCTCTACATGGACCACTGCGAGCGGGTACAGTAGGATATTCGTGTTTTTATTAGACATTTATTTTAACCAAACGAGACAGAGAGGCTCGAACAGGGAACCGCTGTTTACAGCAGATGCATGCATACTTTTATTTTGACTCACGCACCATCAGTAGGGTATGCGACTATCCAGTTGTTGCTGCTTCCTTGTAATTTTCTAAAACAGGAAGGACTCGCAGCAGTGCCGCATGGAGCGCGTGAGGCTTCCGGGTTACCGGGGCAACGGACTGGAAGGGATATTTAAAGAGACAGTAGCACAGCAGCTGAGGGAACCTGTACAGATGTTCTGTCGCGTGATTGCAACCAAGCAACACTGTGTTGCTCAGTGGTGGCAGCATATTTGCACAAGCAATGTATGTAAACCTGTTGATTTATATTTAATCCCTTTTCCCATGTATAACTTACAGCTCATTATGATGCTTTGTTTTACATTAAACAACCCAATACTAAATAGCACATATAAAGTTAAGTTGTGCGCAGGTTTTAGGTCTTAAGTGAGGATACATTAAAATATTCCCATTGAAAAAAAACGCCAGTTAAGTTATATAAAGAGCTGTACGCAGATAAACAAGCAAAATAAAGTCATGATTTGTTGTGACCATTCTGTTCAGTACTTGTATTTACTCTGTGTGGGCCATAGTATCTGTTGCAGTCTCACTCAAGATAGTGAGAGGATAGCTTTAAACCAGCCAGACACCTTCCTGATGGTATTGTGTGATGGGTAAGAATTTGAACCTGTGTCTTAAAACATTTGCATCAGACTGACTGGTTGATCAGGCTTTTTGAAGGTCATTCAAAGTTTTTCTTTGGACATTGGCTGCTTTTTCACTCATTTTCAGTCCAGTCCTTGTACCTGACCTTTTTCAGAGGAATGTTTTGTTAAGCCACTTAACACTGACCTATGAATGATTCAAGCATAAAAAGGCACCTAACTCAATTGTATCTTTAGGCATTTGCTACTATCAGTCTGTCACAAAAACACATAATTTGCTCACAAAAGAAATGCCAAATATAAAACAGTTTAACAAAAATAAAATTGTATTTTTGCATCAACAAGCTGATTCCCTTGGAGGCTCCGTCATGGTTTGGGGCTGCATTTCAGCCAGTGGTGTTAAAGATATTTTCAAAATTGATGGAATTATGAATGCAGAAAAGTACCATCAGATTTTGACCATCTAGAAAGCATCTGATTGGTAACGGCTTCATTTTTCAACATGACAAAGATCCCAAACACACCACCAATGCAGTAAAAGCATACCTGGATAGTCATGGATTGGCCTCCCCAGAACTCAGACCTCAACATCTTGACAGAGAATGGAGCAAAAGGCAGCCAACATCTAAAGAAGAGCTTTGAATGAAGAAGCCTGGAGAACTATTCCTGTGCATATAATTATAGAAGCAGGAGGACAATACTCTAGACATGCTGGTAGTTTGTGGTGAATGTTGTAGAATTGTATGAAGATAAGAACCTTAACCTTACTTAAACTTGATGTAAATCTTTCAAGTGTGATTAGAAACATTTTTTAACATAATAATAATAAAGGCTTACTTCAGGGTAGCAGCAGTCAGCAGCCCTGAGAATGACACAAATGTTTTGCTGATGTGTTATATCTTATCTTTTGTCATATTTAAGGTACTGAACTAACCCTCTTTGATTCTTCACCTCTGGCACATAGGCATCAGTCTCATGTTGGGAAAAGCTGTTGGAAATGTGAAATGGTAAATGGACTGGCATTTCTCAAGCATTTTTCTAGTTTAGTCTGACCCCTCAATGCACTTTCACACAGGACTGTTCTCACAAAACATGAGAGAGTGACATGGTTTAGAGCTTGTTACAGTATATCCAAAGTGAAAGGAGGGTAGCTTGATTGAAACTAGACTTGCCAGACTGATACTGATACTATGCCACAGGTGATTTAGCAAAAACTACTATAGCTGCCACATACTGTTCACCTGAATCAGGTGCCTGCAGCTTTACTTCACACTTCTTGCTGTAGATGTCCTACTGGTGTCCTACTTCTTATTGGTCCTGAGTTGAAACTGTTTCTCTGGGGATTTGCAGTTATCCTTTTTCCTCAAGCAGAGAAATTGAAATACTGCAGAGAGATCTAAATAACAACTAGAGGTGGCACTGATATCCACTGAGTGTGACAGGACAAAGGAGATGCACAGTCTGCACTTGCTGTAGAGCAGAGGTATGGAAATGTTTAACAAATGCATCATCACTTTAGAAGTTAAAAGGCAAAAGAGGAGCTGGGAGTTGACATAAGAAACAAACGTATATGGTACTGCTGTAGCTCAAAGATATTCTTTGTGTTGCTCACTACATGCTGATAAAAACTTGCAGATGAGCATGCAAACAAAGTTTCTACGGTGAGCATTTTCAGTGAAAAATGCACTATGCTGAGAGTAATCAATTCAAAAAGAA
Organism: Heterochromis multidens; assembly: GCA_015108495.1. Lineage (NCBI taxonomy): Eukaryota > Metazoa > Chordata > Actinopteri > Cichliformes > Cichlidae > Heterochromis > Heterochromis multidens. The sequence continues at coordinate 30,166 of VUQS01032260.1, read as the reverse complement.
AAATGCTGCAACTGCTTATTCTTTCTACACATGCAATCAAGACATCAGGGATTCTAAAAGGATTATGTAGGTGTGATAATCCCCAAATAAATATGCATTATAAAACATGTTTTGTTTTGTTTTTTTCATAATGCTTTGTTGTGAATTAACTGTCACTTTCACTGACACTTGTCTTCTGAGTCTATCACTTGAGTCTAGTGGAAATACAGATTTAATAAGTGAACAGGCACTTACTCTTAAAAACAGAGCAGAAAGCAGTTATCAAAAAATATGTATTTTGCCAGCCAAATACATATTTCTTTTTTTTTGCAAAACAATAATAAAACTGTTTTATTGTTGCATTAAATACAGTAAATTTAAAAAAAAAAAGGGAAATGTTGTTTTGTTCTTGTTTAGCCTTTTTTGTGTGACAAAAGCAGAAATAAATTGCTGAATATTTTGTTGTCTTTTGTATTCTCTACGTGGTTTGGTGATTGTAACCCTGCTACATTTGCATCAATAATCTAGTTAAGGAAAAAGATCTTTCTTTGAAAAAAAAAAAATCTTTCTCTGCAGCAGGAAATGGTTTCCTCCTCTCTCAAAGACATCGTGGTGTGTTGCAGTCTTTGTGAGCTGAAATTACACTCTTATAGATGAAAAAGGCATTATTTGAGTTGATAAATCTTTTTTTTTGAACATCAGGTATAATGGGGAATATATATGTACTCAAAAATAAAATACTAATATCACAATCACAGAAAATCACTGATTCAAAAAGATCACATACAATATACTGATTGTAAGCAAAGAAGAAGAATATTCACTGGTGAGGTAAGAATATGCCTTTATTTTAATTTTTAATTCTAAAAAATTCAGTTTCCATCTCATGAGTAACAAAATATGGACAAATATGGGAAAAACAGTCAACGGTCGTGTTACACGTAAATGTTTTCACAGTTTGCGCAAAATACTAACAGATATTTCATAGACGGACAGATTTAGAGGACACACTGTTATCAAAACATACTTAATCTCGCATCCCAACCATAATAAATTGATGTTTTCTTTCAGGAACCAGGAGAAAGTATGCTGACATCAGTGTCTTTACACTCACTGTCTCAAAAAAACAAAAAAACAAAAAAAACTTCAACTACCTAGAATGATCACACAGTCCCATCTTGTCCCAGGCAAACAAATCCAGGCTCTCCTTTTCCCCAGAACTGATTTCTGTCTGTGTGCTCTAAAAAGATGAAATGCATCTGATGCAGCATAGAAAAGCACAGAGTTTGTCTGAGGTGTGTGCATAAAGACGGAGGCACCATCTCTTACACACTTTTTTGTTTCTTGCTCCCTCTCTCTCTCTCTCTCTTTCGTTTTCATTTCATGCACACACATATGCAAATTTGCAGCATTCGGTACATGTGCAAACCAAATTACACCTACAAATGTGCAAACACACATCCCCACATATATACACACTGTACTACCTTGAGAGCTCCAAGTGCATATTACGAGAAAAACATTTACAACGTGATAA
>VUQS01032260.1:8548-19903 GCA_015108495.1 Heterochromis multidens | reverse complement strand
TTAGGAGCTTGGCTGAGCAGGCTGGCACCTTTCACTTAAACAGCACCCCAGAGGAAGTTGTAACACTGAGAAGTGTGAGGATGTGTATGTGCCTTTGTGTGTGTGTGTGTGTGTGTGTGTGTGTGTGTGTGTGTGTGTGTGTGTGTGTGTGTGTGACCTCTCATACTTGCCACAGTAAATCATTACAGCAAGGTCCTTCATTAGCGAATCCAACTACCTTGGCACCTTTCACCGATGTCCTGTGTCTGACTTTCTGACACAGTCTCTCAAACTTCCCACCACATGGAGTATTATTTCCATGATGAACCAAACAGTGACTATAAATACATTGTACCCTTTTTATTTCATGTGTTTGTAATTCATGTGGTTACATGTTTGATTTGTGATGGCAAAATTATAACTTTGAAAATGGATGCAAGACAGCCTATACGTATCTACCCCATACTGTATACTTCATGGCCACCCTCTTCCTTCTTCCATCCTCCACCTCTTGCATGTTACTGCCGTAACAAAGGGAGACAAAGTTAGTTGGGCAGTCAGTAAGACATCCATTCAACCTGCCAGATAGGCAGGTACCTGTTAACAGCTCCAGAGTGTCTGTGTGTCTCTTGGATCAAAAATCTTTGTCAATTTGTCTTCTCCAATGAGCCAAAGAGAAACATGGAGTGCAGATAATCAGGGAGATAAATAAAAAAAGATAAGCAGCAGGAAGCAGGAAGAAGAGTGAAAATGGAGAATGAAGGAAGCAATCTCATTATGGACGAAGACAAACATTTGATAACAAAAAGGACACACAAATTAATGCACCCTAATGTAACAACAGTAGTTTGAAATCAAAATGAAAATGTAACACTAAGACAACGTGCAAAAGTTCCTGTGCAGATGTCTGCAGATATCACCTCCTGACTCTTTGCAGTCTATCCTGGCTGTTTTTCCTGATTATTGCTTTTTATAGTTCTTAATAGTTCCATTGTATTTAAAGCAGTGTCTTCACTCACTCCCTCATCAGTTCATCATGTTTCCCTTGGCAAACTCACCATGAGAGTTTTTGTGTAACCAGTTAGCTTTGTTCCGTCTCAGTCCGCCCGTTGCATACAAAGAACCCCAATGTCCTCCATTCTCTGCCTTCCTCTGCGGTCCACCACAACAAACACACTACTCTTATTGGCACCATCAGTCTTTCTCTACAGTTCACTTGAACCTTCAGTGCTCCAGTCCAAACTTCTCTGTCACCACAAAATCTGCACACTCGCTGCTTCCTTTCGAGAATAATTATTGAAGCACACAATCTGCTTCAGTGTCTTGAGTCTGGATTTGGGTCTACTCCTTTAAACCTTGTCACCAAATGCATAAAATATAACCCATAAATTAATGAACAGAAGATGATTCAGATAAAAAGTCGGTAGATTTTACTCTCATCACACACAAGCACAAATACAGAAAGCAAGCACTCAGTCACACTGAAGCCCCCACTGAACAGCCAACAGAGGAAAAAAAAAAAAAAAAGTTGTTTGTTGTTATTTCACCCCAGTGTGCTACCAGGAAATACTATATTACTTATTCAATACTCTGTCATTTTTGCATATATGAACTGAGAAATCTACAAAGAAGCGTTGAGGGTTGAGAAACTCCAGCATGCTTACATACAAAGGCCTCACTCTCAGACACTGATCTGGCAAAACTTCTGTTCAAACCCAGCTATATATAATTTCTATAGCCATATGTAAATTGCACATTTCAGCATATTCGACTTTTTAAAGACTGTGTCATGGCTTACCATGGTAAGTTGTTAGTATAATTGAGAGACTGAGTCACAAAAAAGGATGAAATGCTTGAATAAAACTAAAGTTTCTGAAAGCAGATCAGAAAACCAACTATAACATCTAGGATAATAAAGAAGATACAATATAACAAATGCACATCAAATCAAATGTTACCTATTCATAGTCAAGCATCTGAATGATGGGAGTTTGGTCATTCAAACTCGACTTTCCAAAAATTTAATGAACAGCTTTGTCACTGCACAGAAAACCAATCAAAATTATTTTGATATAGAGATAGGAATATTTTGTATCAAACATGTAACAAATATGCAGGAAGATCCAAACTGAAGTACTGTAACCACTGCAGTTACTGTAGCTCTCAAGGATAAAAACACTCCAAAGGGTAACAAAAGTAGTGTAAACCCACACATGCAGTAAGATTAGACCAGACTGTATATAAAAGATGGATGAGGCCACCATGATGTCACATGTTGGTAAATGTCTTGATGTTTTGAAACTGGATAAGATGAATGAGGGGTGGATCTGACTAGAAATCAAAAGACATTGCATGCTCATATGGTAATTCCTTGTCTATCACAAGGAATAAGTACACCCTAAAGTATACTCTAGATTTATTGTACTTTTTGCTCAAATAGGGACCATCATTTACAAAATCAAGTAAGACATTAACTAGTGAGATTACTGAGATCATAGATAATGTTAGACTTCTAGAACACTGGGCTTTTTTTTGTAACCGCAGGAGTCATCCTCTGCTAGTCAATGAAACAATGCGGTTTTAAGGCTCCTCCACTTTGACTTCACTATTCAGAACAAGAAGCAGTGTTCATCTTAATTACAGTCCTGTGAAAAACTAAGTAATCATTTTCTGTATGAATTTATCAATCTCCTCACATCATTGTGGAGGAATCTTGGCCCACTTTTCTTTGCAGCGTTGCTTTAGTTCATTGAGGTTTGTGGGCATTTGTTTATGCAAAAGCTTTAGCTGTTGGACAAACAGCTCACATTGATTCTAGAATACTTTGGCATACAGAGGAGTTCATGGTCAGTTTAATGATTGTAAGGTGCCCAGGTCCTGTGGCTGCAAACAAAGCCCAAATCATCACCCCTCCACCACTGTGCATGACAGTTGGTATGAGGTGTTTGTGCTGAAATGCTGTGTTTGGTTTCCACCAAATGTGGCACTCTGCATTATGGCCAAACATCTCCACTTTAGTCTCATCTGTCCAAAGCACATTGTCCCAGAAGTGTTGTGGTTTGTTCAGATGCAACTTTGCAAAGCTAAGCTGTGCTGCCATGTTCTTTTTAGAGAAGAGGCTCTCTCCTCGCAGCTCTTCCAAACAAGCCACACTTGTTCAGTCTTCTTCTATTTGTACTGTCATGAACTGAGATGTATGTCTGAGATGTAGCTCTTGGGGTTTTTTTTGCAGTTTCTCTGAGCATTGCAAGGTCTGACCTTGGGGGAAATTTGCTGGGACTTCCACTCCTGGGAAGAATGTGCCATTGTGTTAACACATACCTGCAAACTGGCAAAACTTCTGCTTTTATAGAGGCGGTCACACATGCTGATGATCAATTAATCAAGTGCATCAATTAACACCTGGCTGCTACTTACCCTCTTAATTTCCATGGAAGTGGTAAGGGTGCACTTTCTTTTTCATGACTGTATATACAGCCTAAGTGTAAGACTAAGTGGATCTCTACCAGAGAACAGGTTAATTTGAGAAACACTTAAAAATGTACAAAATAAATCATTCCACCTCCTTGATGTCAGAAAATACAGTACTTTTGCTTTTAAGTGTGGAGAAATTAGTGTTACTAACAGATGCCAGTTGGTGTAGAAATTCTCACTAAAGGCCATACTGTAAATACAGGTATTTAGGCATCCATTATTAGATATGGGCTCCTGTGGTTTTGCTGGGCCTGCAGTGAACCGATTAGTCCAGGCAAACACTGATCTCACCTTTCTGTGGTGTATGTGTGGATATGTGTGTGTGCGTATTAGTCTTTGGCTGGGGGTGCTCTGCCATTGTCTATCAGATCAGGGCCTTGTTCTCCTACCATTTCAAAGAATTCATTTTCTACCATGCTAATGGCAGTTTTAGGGGGTTAGAGAGATAAATAAATCCTCGCTGTCCCCTCATTTAAAATCAAATGCCACTTAATTACAGCTGTATGTTTTTCAAACACTTTGCATAATTTATTGTTCTGTTCCATCCTAATCTCCAGATCCTTATCACATGTGCTCTATTTTACCCCCTCTATCCTTATAATAAAATTATAATGCTCCCTCTCTCGGTTTTTCCTTTCTCTTTCTTGCTGCCAACAGCAGTGTGAAAGAGATAAGGGAAGCGATGAAAAGACGTTTTTAAGTTGTGCCTCACCTTGTAGGGATTTGATGCTGTAAAGGTCTATTGTCAACTCAGGAGAGCATACATGCACACTCTTACACACAGCCCTCTGGCAGTGTTGCTTTTCTTACAAACAAAATACAAACATTGTCAAATTCTATGAAAAGAGCAGGGTAACATCATCGCTCATGATCTGGTTGAAGGCACACATCTAACAAAAAAGAAAGAATACAAACATGACATGCTGATTAGACTTTTTTTAACCTCTTCCTATACCATATTTATAAGTTTATGTTATGCACACGTATTACACAGGCCAATGTTTTCATTCATGTGCCAGAAAGAACTAAGCACATCAGTGCCACAATAACAGCCATAAAGGGAAATGGAAAGGCACTAATATGTATGTTACTTTATGGAGATTGCTTTCGTCAACACTATATGTCAGATCCCATCAGCTACTGTTTTTCTTTTGTCAGAAAATGGTGAAAAATGGTGAAAAAGTGCTGTCTCCAGTGATGTTGCCCATAACTTAAGCTGTTTTCACACATGCTCTGCAGCCCTGAGCCCTATGAAGGAGAACACAAATGTTGGAATCAGTCAGATCAGACTTTGAATGGCCTTTATCCTGCCAGCTCCTTATAACAAAGTCTATGCAAAGTCCAACTGAGCCGAAGTGATAAAAGATAAAATGTCCAGAGTGCCTTTTCAAAATCAAACCGAGTATATTCAATATTCAGAAGTTGTAATACAACTGACCCTGAGAATCACTTGCTGTGTGCTACTTTTGAAAAAAACAAGAGGCAACATTGGACAATTGATGTACCCAGTTCTCCTGACAGTTCGTCAGTATTTTTGTGTGAAAATGGCTTTAGTGAGACTTTTGTGATGTTAGGGCTGTGGGTCAAAGTCTTTCAAGCCAATTTGTAATAATAAGCAGCAATATGCACAATTCTTAATTTATTTACTGTACATTTTACTTTGGCCACCTGTCAATGGAGTCACAAGCCTCACAAAAGTTAACGTGGATTTTTGATTATCAAAAGCATTTGTCTGTTACTTTCAATCAAAATCTGTGGCAGACGCTCCCACTAAACAAATACATCATAATCCAAGTTGGTACCAGGACTTCATTTTTAGCAAAAAATATTGCGTTTTTGACCACTAGAGAGCGTAAAATGTGTCTTGGCTGTTGACTTGTTTGTCTTAAACAAATAATTCTTGTGTCTAGTAACAACAAGGGAGCTTCCAATGCAATCTTTCATGTTAGCCCACTGACTGCATAATTCATGCAACCGCCATGTTGGATTTTATTGAAAACATTTTTAAGGACTACAATTTTTGGTCAGCAAGAGAAATGATATTTCAACTACTGTTTTTATGGCAACACTGTGTACGGACTCAGCACCACCTCCTAAAGTTGTTCAAAATATCATTTATCATCATCATTTAACCACTTATAAATGAAGTAATAACCAAAAGCTTTGTGGTTCCTATCACTGCGTACAGCTAAGCTTTCTAACATGATCCCAGTGAGTTACCATGGTGAATTAACTGCTTGGCCCTCTCATTGCTGCTTGCAGTTATATTTTTTTTGTTATGATTGTTTTGTTCACAGATAATGTTAGCTACCACTAGGTCATGTTAGTTAAGGCAATGTCAGTATAGGGTCATTAATAAAGAGACAAGTGAAAATACATGACATGGGCTAAACAGGCAGAGAAGTAAGGGCACACAGTAAATAAAGTTAGGAAGTTATAGTAGTGTGAGAGCATGCATTTCACTATACATTTGCATTCAAGGAGCATAATGCATTGCATAGCTGCAGCTGCTGAGGGTGGTGATACAGTGATTGTCCAGCAACACTCTCGATCAGAAGACAGATGTAATACTTATAATCAGTGGATTTTGATTCATAAGCATTTTTATCTTCCAACTAAGTATAACAAATAAAGCAGTAATTTAAAAAAGCAAACAAAGGAAGCATCTGAAACATCATCCTTTTTTCTCCGACAAGAAATGGTTATGAAAGCAAGTACAAGCTCCAACTATTACTGATTCAAAAGCAGAAAGCAAGTCTCTAGTATTTCATTGTGAAGTTTAATGTATTTAGATCCACCTAGCAAGCTAGCACAGACTGTAAATGCTGTAATATATGACATACATTTGTCTCTATGCGATGAATTTTAAACGACTATAATTAAACCACACATTTATGTGGCAGCTAATCTTGTTATTTCTTTAGAAAAAAACACACAAAACACAACAAATAGACCGTATCAATTGGAAAAGTTCCTTATCTAGCCCCCTTTGGCAAAAAAAGCATTTACACACAGTCTGTAATACCTTCAATGAGTGTGAATTGGGACCAAATGGTATGTCCATACCTAACAAGATGAGTCTTTCTGTTCTGCAGACTTAGAAGCAGTAACATTACAAAAGTAGGTAATGGATGGGAGGAGCATGCAGTTGTGCATTCTCTCTATAGCCCTTCCATCCTGGGCCAGTCAATGGATCAGACAGGTTGGGGCTTAGTATATCACATAGATCCCATTGCTGGACAGCACAACAGACAGATACAAGTCAATAAGAGGGTGCTGCTTTTGAATATTCACTCAAGTGCTCAGTGGCAGGCAGCATATTAATTAACAGCAAAAAAAAAAAAAAGTTGAGCTCAGTCCTTAATGTAGGTTTGACATGGATTTTCTAGAATGTGAGAGAAATGAAGAAGTAGTACGGTGTGTGTGTGTGTGTGTGTGTGCGCAGTGGTGTTGGTGTTGCCTGTAGGTGAGAGGTGTTTTTCTATTTCCTCCATTGAGTGAGTTAAATGCTGGGTCACTTAAACCAATGCAGCCAGTGTCAGCCAAGTCATTCTGGGACCACAACACAAAAATTCATTGCAAATAAAGTAATATTGTATAGTATAAACTACAGACAGACACTGCACTATATAATTACAATAAGTAGATTGTTTAGCCTCAGAAAACCATCAATCATATACACTTCAGCCATTTCAAACATATTCCCTACAGAAAAGCATAAAGATATTGCTATCGAGCTTTCGAAATGTCAGGGCAATGGAAACCCAGGCATTGTGCAATTACATAATGATTATTGCAAAACTTTCTCCCCCTCACTCAGTGTGGCTGTAATATGCAGTGGATGGCCATGGGGGTTCATTAGTGAGAACAGGCTGCTGTTGAAAAGCTCCAGTTTCACCTCTGATCCCAGCTAATGTGATTTGGACCTGAGATTGGTAGTGGAGAGATTAGATGCTAGCTCACCTCAGGGTGGGAACCGGAGAAGAAGACATACATCAATGTTGTTTGCTTTCAAAATCAAACGTCTTCTTCTCACCTCTAATTTGCTCTGAAGCATCTGCAAAAAAAAAGTGTCTGGGAAGCATTCGTGGCCTAATTTGTTTTCCAGCGACAGAGAATTGGTGGAGCTGGGGGGGTGCTTGCTAATCCACTCTGCTACATTTTGGAGTGCATGATTTGGGCTTTCATAACAAATCAGCTGGTTTCTTGTGGGTATGACTGGAGAGCTGAAGATCAGCCACGGATGACAACTGTGTTAGCATTCTACCCTTATTACTTCATAGCTTACCCCATGGCCTGTGCACACAGTCGTAATATCAACCTACTCCTTCTTTCATTTCCTTTTCATTAACTCTCCACTTTCTCTGTCACATTTTAGCCTCCATGCTCAGAGCCTCTCTACCTTTGTGCATGTATTCCTTGTGTCCCCTCCACCTCTTCCATCATGTCTCAACCTCTTTACTTTTCCTCATTCCAGTCTCCCCTCTCATTAGGTCACAGTTGCGGTGATTTGTCAGAGTGGCTGTGTTGATTAATAGGCCGACGAAGCCCCTATATTTGGGGGCTGTCAGCGGGGCTCCAGAAGCCAGGGCCGCCCTGCTGAGCTCCCTCACCACCCAGGTGGCCCCATTTGGGCTAAATGAGCTGTGAAGGGTCCCGGCTATGCCCGCCTGCCCCACACTAAGACGTTACGCACAAACACACACGCAGCCATAGACACGAAAAAGACTAAGCACATGCGGGTACACACACACATCTGAAATGAAGTACACATGCAGGCACGCTCACGTACTCAACACCCCGGCTCTCACTGCCATGCACCCCTGCGTTCCCACATGATTTGTCACACTCCATCAATAGACAATAAGTTACTGCCACTCTAGCCTGTCAATGGGCCCTGTCTTCAGCAGACCCCTCTATGCTGTGTCCTAGCCTGGAGGGGGTGGAAGTAGGGTGGAACAGGCGGTTGGTGAGCATGTAGTAGTTGAGTATGAAGATGGAAGGGGGAAAAAAATAAAAGATTATGAGGGGAAGAACAAACTCCACGTGTTTAAAAAGAGAAAGAAAAAAGACAGGCAGATGGAAAGAGAGAGAGCGAGGATGAGGAGATACTAGACAAATAGCTTTGCTATTCATCCCACATCCCGGTGGAGGGCTTACAGCATTCGTCCCGATGCACAGGCAAGTAGCCAGGTTCAAGTAAATGGGAGTGTGAGGCTTTATGTGTTTCTGTGTGTGCAGAGTAACATGGTTCGGCTGCTCCAAGCCAATTGCCTGGCCTCAGAGTCGGAGTTGGAGGCTGAATGTGAGCATGAATGCATGTGAAAGTCTACGCCCCTCTTTGCAAGATTATTTTTGTTCCCCCTAAAGTAGGAAGGGGGAGACCTTGGTGAATGAGATCATCCTGCCATATTTGCAAGCACACACAAACGCACAAGCACACACGCCTCCTCAGTAATTCAATCTGATTATGGGCATCGGATGGGAAACTGGAATCTGTGAAGGTCAGTAAAGTCTGAACAGTAACATCCACCACTGCAGGCTACTGCCACTGCCTCAACTTCTACACTGTCATTACCGCTGGCCGGCTCACTCTCGTTATCAACTTACTTCATCAAGTACACTTCATTATCAGCTTGTCCTTAACAGACAGATGGGATGGACCCTCCAGCAAATGACAGAGTAACTGGTATAAAGTGATTCCTTTTAAAGACTATTCAGTGAACGGGTCATAACACATATAGTCCCCTGGTATTAGTTTATCTGTGATTTACACTTGATTGGACATCTGGAGGAGGAAAAAAAGTGGTATGTTTCTTCAAAAAATACTGTTCAATTGAACAAATGGCAATGCATTATAATTACATCTGAAGTGATTATAGTCATTATGAAGTCGTTGTTTCTGAGACTGTTGAACATATGAAAGGCGGATGGATACACTGGCTGAATAGACAGCTGCTACTGAAGATGTAAGTAACAGACAGCCCTATCATGCTGGCAATATGGACGACCATGAAATTAAGACTCAACATATAGTAATTACAATGACAATGAGCTTTGTTCGAAGTGTCAAGTATCAATCTAACACTTGCCAGGCAGCTTTCATATCATAGCTAATAGGCAGTTGGTGAGCCAGGCCGCTGCCAACCACTGAACCAAGCTATTCATGAGCTGGCCCAAGTCATTGTGCTTAGCAGTTGATGTAACAGTAACCCACCCATCAGCTACATATGCCCCCATGCAAATGAGTGCATTAGAGGAGACCTTAGAGAGAGGAGTGTGGCCAATAAATCCAGCCGGGGTGAGAAATGTAGCCTTTACCATGCGTGTCCAACCCCATATATTTAACCTAATTACATACACTATACCAGGTAATAAAAGTCTGCCTGCTATCAATTCTGACATCTCATCCAGGGCAATGCAAGAAATGTCTATTACTATCTATAAATCCTCAGGATAGTGATCTTCTCTAGGTGTAAAGTGTGTGAAAAGGGTATATTTGTGGGTAGCTGTGTTAGAAACAGAAGTTAAGTCAGCAGAGACTCCTACATATTTATGATGTATATGTATGTGTGCGTTTTCAAATATATCTACCGATAATGTATTGGAGCAGATAAGTGAGTTGTAAGTCAGCCTCAGAATGCAGGAGGTGCCACACAAAGAGATGAACTCAAAAATGGAGTTCAACCATTCGTGTGTTCTCTATTGGCTCTAATCCAGAGTGAAAAGACAAAACAACAAATAGCTGATTCAGACAGCAGCAAAACATGTGAGAGATTCAAGTTTTGGCTGGCTGCTGTTCCTATCCAGGTGTTCCATGCCACTTCCTGACAGGCCCATCACACCTGAGGTCAGGCGGAACATGGCTGCAGGTACTTTCACTTTCCATGGTCATGCCTTGCATTTAAGAAAAAAAGCACAGAGTTGCTGAATGTCCACAGACAAAGGCTAAATAGATGTAGTCATAGAAGCTCCGCTCACTTTCCCTTCAGCTTTGTTTGCAGTGCACCTGAGCATATGCCTGACCCCCACCTGTGGATGGAAACCCATGAAACAAAGGATTAGATGATAAAATGAATCAAAGCAGAGAGGCAAAGACGGATGGCCAGGAGGCGATGAATCCTGTATTTGGAGGAAGATGCTGTCAAGCATTTCAACTTAAAAGGTCAAAATTCCAGAAACACTAGTAGTCTATAAAACAATTTTATTGCTATCAGTATGTGCCTTCATTAGGGTCCTCATTAGATATACATACAAGCCAGTTGGTGACCTACAAAGATGGGGTGGGCATATGGTCCTGTGGCTTCAGGCCAATCCACTTGAACTTTTCACCTCCCTGGCCAATTGGTATTAGAAGCCATCATGTTAAGAGTGGCAGAATTTTAGCATTTTAGCTACTTGATGAGTAAAAGTAGTCTTTTAAAAAAGTAGTATATACATATATACATACACACACACACACACACATATATATATATATATATATATATATATATATATATATATATGTGTATATATATATATATGTATATATATATATACACACACACACACACACATACATATATATATATATATATATATATATATATATATATATATATATATATATAAATAAAAGAGGGATCGCAGTAGCTACTGTACAGCGCATACAGAAATAATGTCAAAACTTTCTGAAAAAGCAACATACAGTAGAGAAGACAAATATTTAATTTATACAATATTACAAATATTAGCAAAACTGCATTTGAATGACTGTGTTTAAAAACAATCATGCCAGCCTGTTCTGTCTCTCTCCCTCTTTCTTATACACACCATTTTTATGGGCTATTACCCACCAAGTTACCAACAGATCCCAGAGAAAAAAAAAAAAAAAGGGGGGGGGGGGAATAAAAAAAAAAA
>VUQS01032259.1:8837-19736 GCA_015108495.1 Heterochromis multidens | reverse complement strand
GTTGAAATATTGCATTTATTTCCTTTTTTATGGTGGACATTTAAAAAAAAAGATGGAGGCCACGGTTGTTTTGTGTGTGTGTGTGTGTGTGTGTGTGTGTGTGTGTGTGTGTGTGTGTGTCTGCGCGCATTTCCTGTTTTTTAATGAAAGCAAACCTGTCAAGGAACTGATCAAATACAGAATCTATCAGTATGGAAGTTTTGTTTATTTATTTATTTGTTTTTACATTTGAAACTATCTCGATTGCAGTTGCAAATAATCTGCTGTATTGTTTTTCTAATTCTGAGCTAAATACGGTTCTAGAGTATTGTCCCAACGATGCATCCAAGGGTGTAGTAACACAAAGCCTTGTTCAGACAGAGGTTTTGTAAATAACACAAGTTAAGATGAAACCAACAAGCACAAACAGCACCCTTCTGTTTTCTCTGTTTGTGGTGATGATAGATCACAAGACTCTTGACTTGGGGGGAAAAACAAAAGCTAAAGAACTCCTGTTGATTAGCAAGCTTTTGCTGTCCCCAAGATGATTGTCCATGGGACCATCCCTGTTTACTAGTGTTTTCACTTCAAATTTCAATTGCACTTAAAGGAGCTGCCAGGTACCTGAGGAACCCGAGGACTCTGATGATGACCAGCCTTCGTACTGCAAGACCTACAAAAAGCAGTGAGTCACAATGACAGAGGTTTAAATGAATATTTAGACTGAAGAAAGATAATAAACTTCCCAAAATCCAAACTAAAATGTTAACAGATCATAAAAGGTGACCTGCGTGATTTATTTGTTACAGGGAGAGAGAGGAAAAGATGAAACAAGAAAGAAAAAGACAGAAGGTAAGGATGCATCATTTGCTGTAAATCATTTGCCTTTTCTTTTCCCTGCAAGGGTACCTGAAGCGCCTCACTATGATTTGCTGTATGTCGTCATTTTAATAATGGAACTGATTTGTGATCGTGTGTGTATTTGTGGAGGATCGAAGCCACGAAGAACATCTGCGTCTGTCTAAACTTGCCGAACAAAATGAGGCTCTCAGACGACAGCAGGAAGACCTGGAACAGCAGCTGCGTCAAACAGTGTGTTTCCCATTTGGCACTATAGGGGTCAGGAGTGATGGGCTATAGTAGATTCATTTTAGTCTAATATGATATTTCATGTTTACAGTCTTGTTTTTATTATCACAGAAGGTGGACGTCATGTAGGAATTTTCATAATTGTAAATTTCCTGTTGACAGACTGTCCAATCCCCTTCCACTCCCACTACTCTGAGGAGCTGGCCATTACAAGGGGGTGCTGCAAGGCCTGAATCCTCTCCGCTGACGTCCTCCACCATTTCTCAAGATGGTGAGAGAATTTTCTCTTTGAGTGTGAGTGGGGGGAAAAACTTTTGACGGATTAAAATGTATTTGTATTCTTTCTCTTTAGCCTGCAGCCCCTCCAGTAATGATGGTCTTCCAGTTATTACTAGTGTATGCTCATTGTCAGCAGGCTCACTGTCAACAGGCCCCCTGAGGTATGATTTTTATGTTGTTTGGCAGCTTAAATATGTCAGTTCAGTGACACTAATGTCGGGCATTAACTCTGTTTTGTGTGCTCTGCAGAGGAAAAAGAACACAGCCTGTTACGCCACAGAGCACACCAAAAAGACCTCGAGTAAATGGCTTCCATAGGAGCACCTCGGAACCGGCCTCATCAGTAGACGTGACCCCACTGAGCTCCCCATCTGTGAATCTCAATAGTAATGATGATGACACCGATGATGACATTGTTATCTTGGAGACTGCTAGTACCCCCAAGCCAAAAAAGCCCCTTTTTGATTTTAAAAAAGTGAAGAGAGAGGAAGAGCAAAGTGATAATAATGTCAACATGCTGTTGGAGTGTAGCGATGATGCTGCTGTGGATGTCCCCTCAGAGATGAATGCTGCAGGAGCAAGTTCTGTGGGGTCTGCAGCTGTGGAAACCAGTTCCTCCCCAGCTCCCCCTCCAGAGCTGTCAAGCATCACTACGCAGACAGAAGTACATAAAGTGAAACAGGAAGACGAGGACCAAAATCAAGATAATAATAATAATAATGAGAAGAGTGGTGAAGAACAGAGTTCTGATATGGATACCTGCAACGTTCAGCAAAGAGTAATTAAGCAGGAGATCAGTGGAGACGCTCACAGTGAGAATCAGGGACAGCAGAGCTTGCAGAATGGCATAAACCATGATCTCGAAAGTAGAGAAAATCCTGGACCCTCCTATTCAAATGCCGGTGACAACAAATACTTTCCACTTCCCTACCCCAGTATCTCTGAGGTACAGAAACAACAAGACCAGCTCCTTGAGATCATGCAGGATACTGCTCAGGAGAGAGACAGTTTAAAAGAGCAGGTCCAGAAACTTAATTCACAACTGAAAGACATGGAGAAAAAACTGCAGGAGATGGCACAGGTCAGCATAAAGAAGGAGTGTTCTCACCAAGCCAGCCAGACAGAAGAAACAGAAGGGCAGAAGGACTACAAAAGTCTGTTTGAGAAGGCCAAACAGAAAGTCAATGAATTGATTAAAGACAAAGAGGCTTTAATAGCAGCCTCTGAGACCAAGGCCAGTCTCAGTGCTGACCAAAATGCGGAAAATGACATTGATGAGATTGCACTGCAGGTTGACGCTTTAGTCCGGAAACTGGATCAAAGAACGAAGGAGAAAGAAGAGCTGCGCTCAAGGGTCAGTGTTCCAGCTTTGATTGGAGCTTAAATGTGTTAGCACTTACTACCTGCAGTTGTTCAGCTGTCCACACTGTGTAGAGATCTCTTTGTAAAGCAAGTACAGTAAGAGTGATGACAAAAAAGCTTTTTTCTCACGTTCGGCTGAACTAATTTGGGGCTTAAACTCTCTGAATTAAACAAGCTTTTTACCGCCGCCAAGGAGGTTATGTTTTTGGTATTATTTGTAGTCGTGCGTGTGTGTCTTTCTGTCTGTAAACACGATAGCTCTAAAAGTTGTGAATGAATTCTGATCAAACTTTGTAGGGGTGTAGACTGGGGTCATGTTAACAATCCATTCAAATTTGACTTGCATCCACCAAGGTCTTCAAAGTCAAAAATTGACAAAAAGCCTTATAACTTAGAAACTATGATTCATACAAGTGTGGTGTGTATAGTCAACATATAGAAAGTACTGTATAAAGATTTAAAATACCATGTCACATTTGACCTCTGACCTCTCTTTTAAGGTCACTAGATTGATCTGAAGGTCAAAGTGATAAAAATGCTATACAGAGCTGTTTAAAACTATGTTTCTTACTGCCATTGTTTGTATTGACAACATACATACAATTCTCATATAAATATCAGATGAGCTGTCAGACAAATTAATTTCCCTCTGGGATCAATAAAGTTATTCGTATATAGAGATATAGGGAATGATATATGGGGATTCTATATATCACATTACTTTGGACCTCTGACCTCTTCTTCAACGTCAAATAAGGTCAAACTTTGATAAAAAGTCTTTTATCTTTAACACTTTGCTTAGAATTCTGCTGCCTTTGTTTGTATTGGCAACATTTAGGAAATGATACTAGTATATGGGATTCTAAATATCACATTATAGTTTGCATCCAAATATTAGGTCACATTTGAGCTCTGACCTCACTTTTACATTTTACATCTGCCTTTCTTCCAAGATGACCTCAAAATGTGTTTTATCTTTAAAGAAAGGATTGTCAAGAGAAAGAGAATGAGCTGCTTAGTTAGTTAGAAATTTACTGTAGTACAATATTATATAATAAGCTCAAGGTATTTATGTCCAGTTATTTACAAATCAATATATATTATCCATTACCTACTCCTACATAATGTTTGTGTAATCAAAGTAAAGATGTGTCATGCTACTCTTATCCTTCAATGTCTACCTTACATGTGCCTCTCGCGTGTAAAACATGCAACAATATAAGGAAAAATGTTTAACCATCAGTTGAACAGCCCAATTTTATGTAGCTTTTTGAATATTTTTGCTCTTGTTTCATTGATATTGACCTTCTTACCCTCCCTCTCTCTCTCCCTCTGCACCACCAGCTGGACCTTGTGGAGGAGGAAAAGGCAAACCTGGCAGCCCAGTGTGAAGAGCTCCGGTTAAGCTTTGAACACCAGAGGGAAAAAGCACCAAGTCCTCCCACAACCAATGATTCTTCTATTCAGACACATCCAGAGGAGGAAGGACGGGTAGCAGATTCTGGCACACATTCAAGCTCAGATGCATTCAGAAGGTTGGACTGCTGGGAAATCACTCCTCGTGTTTTGATGTTCCACTCTTTGATAAAGCCATTTATGAAAGCAGCAGTCAGAATTACCCCCACTGTTTTTCTCCCTTCCTTTCCCCCTTTTAGTTTGATGGAGCTTCGGCAGAACGTTGGGCGCCTTCTTCTCTCCCGCGTGCCTGCGCTGGACCTGGCACAAGTGAATTTCGAATGCAATGTCATCGATGAGATCCTAGAACAGGTTCTCTCCAATATGGATTCTGACACACCTGTGGGGGCAAGCAATGATTAAAAAAATCACTGTGTCACATCCTGGATGTAACTGATGCCCCACCTGTAAATGTTTAATAAGGAGCCCTGTGAGTGGGATATTAAGTTATTTGAAGGCGTGTACATGCTTACAGATTTTTTTATTTTAAGGGACTTCAAAACTAGCTCATCTGTCTTTGTTTTTAAAAAAAAAAAAAAAGGAGAGAATAAAAAAGCAGCTGCAGATTGTACATATGAATGTTACTGTCCAGGTTATGCTCCAAAGTTTCTCAGTAAAATCACACAGTTTGTCTGCAGTGTTGCCTCATATTAATACTGTTGTGTTTGATTTTCTCTTGATTTTTTTAAAATATTGTGTAGCATATTTTGTACTATCATGTCCTATCAAATATATTTTTATATTGCCTGTTTATACTTGTTGATGAGTGCTCACACATTATCATTGATATTCTTCTCACGCTCACGACACAAGTCAGCCACAGAAAACCATCATCACAAACATGGGCACAGTGATATTAAATAGAGCGGACATTTTTCATCGCAGCAAGTGGTTTCATTACAATAACGAGGTGTGTGATATGGAAAACAAGGAACAGCCGCTTCAGAGTTGGTTGATTGTTTCAAACCCAAATATCTTGGCAGCATAGGTGGCAATCAAGGCGTTAACCTCAGGTAACCTGATTTTAAATGTCACTGACAGCCATCGTACTGTTGGGCAATAATTCAAGTGGCACTCTGGTAAAGAGCTCAGTCTGAGCAGTGGCAGCAGCATCAACTTACACGTCTAAATATACTGATTAATTAAATAGGATCATTTTATTTTAAAAACATCAGCTTTGTAATTCAAAATATTCTTTGAAGGGACTCAGGTAATGAAATAACCAGTGTGGGCCTGGCACACTGCATTTCCATGTATTATCATCACATCTCACAGAAAAAATTAAAAGGGTAAATCTGTTTCTTAATGCATCAACCAGCCGGTTGTACGTGCTGTACTTTAAACTGCACAACGCAGTCTTTAAAAGAATGTTAGTTGATTTTCAACTATACAACTTAAATGCTATTTAACTGAAACGCTCCTTGTGATACAGTTACCTGCTTTACAGCCAGTGATAGAAAGTGACTTAAGGGTTTCACAGTTACTGTGTGTTGCTGATAACCATGATATTTAAAAATTAAATATTATTTTGTCAATAACACCCACATAATCAGATGATTTTGTATCAATTTTTCAATAAACAAATTTAAATAATGGTCTAATTACTATTACTTTTTCCATTATGTGCTACTGATACTTCAATAATATCATGAATTTTTGGACCATGATAATCATTAAGTGAAAATCTGATATCATGACTGCCCTCCACTAGGTATATTTACAATAGAACTCATTTATTTTAGAGGTTAATATTGTTTACTTTTCAGACTGAAATTTCACATTTATACAAATATAAGAACATGAAATACTGTGCAATGCTTTAGTTACTAGGTAGATAAGACGATTACAAACTATAGTCAACAAAGAAACTGAGATGCAGCTCCAACAATAAAGTAATCTTGGTCTTAGCATAATATGTATAGTACTGTGCAGAAGTTCTGAGTCACCCCTCTGTTTTGTTTCTGAGGAGCCAGACTTTCTTGTAATTTTCTATAGTGCTCTTAAGCAATAGTTCTCCAGGCTTTCTGAAGGTCTTTCAAGGCTTTTCTTTGGAAATTGGCTGCTTTTTCACTCACTTCCAGCTTAGTCCTTGTACCTGACCATTTTCAGAGGAATGTTTTGTTGTTTCTTAAGCCACTAAACACTGACTTATGAATCATTCAAGGATTAAAATGCACCTAACTCAAGGGCTGAACCGGTGTTGTGTCTACACATAACAGAAAACTTAATAAAGAACCAATTTTAAGTTGTATCTTTATGCACTTTGTTACTAGCAGTCTGCTACAAAAACACATCATTTGTTCCCATTTATTTAGATGAATCAATGAAAAATGCCAAAGATAACACAGGTTGACAGACATAAAATAATATTGCATCAGCAAGGTGATTCCCAAATAGCTATTAGCAGAAAATGTATGAAGGAGGTCAGGAGAGATGTACAACAGTGAGTGTCTACAGCCATCTGTAAAACACGGTGGAGGCTCTGTCATGGTTTGGGGCTGCATTTCAGCCACTGGTGTTGGAGATCTTGTCAATGTTGATGGAATTTTGAACACAGAAAACTACCATCAGATTACAACCATGCAGTACCATCTGGAAAGCATCTGATTTGCAACGGCTTCATTTTTCAGCATGACAATGATCCCAAACACACTGCCTTAACTGGATAGAAAAACAAACACAACACTATCAGTCATGGATTGGCCTCCCCAGAGCCCGGACCTCAACATTATTGAAGCAGGGTGGGATCATCTTAATAAAGAACAGAACAAAAGGCAGCCAACAGCCAAAGAAGAGCTTTGAATGTCCTTCAAGAAGCCTGGAATTTCCTGAAGAAATTACAAGAAAGTTTGCCTAAGAGAGTTCAGGCTGGGTTGACAAAGAAAGGTGGTCATAACACATATTGACTTTCAAGCCTGTTAGAATTGTATAAACCTTTTTTTTTTTTTACTTTACCCTTTTTTTAAATTTTGCCTTATACACTGTATTTTAATGAATGTTTGCACGTTTCAATAAATCACTGCACCAATTCCCTATTTTCTAGCAAAATGAGGGGATGGCTCCAGATCTTTGCACAGTACATTAATACATTAGTTTATTTCTTATTTCTCAAGAACAAGAGCTGGTGAAATGATAAAAGCCTAGAAGAAACCCAGAAAGGTTACATACACTCCAAAGTATAAAGTCATTGGACATTGAAATTGTTTCAGATGTCCTCATTTATGTTGTTAGTTACAAACTATCGTCGAGGAAAACAATGTTTTACATAGATGGCATTTTCCCACTCAAAATTACGGACATATAAACGTGCAGTGCAAGTGTTGATGAATTTATAGTTCTCTTCTCTTGTAAAGTCAATGCTTTATCGTTTGTCTCCACCCTTTCCGTGTTTTTGTCCAATCACGGAAGGCTACTGGACCGGAAGTTTTGAGTGTCTCATACGCGGGAAATTACTAATTCTGACTGCGCTGGACGACAGAGAAGGTAAATACTGTCATCTCCATCAAGTTCGCTTCATTTAGATTTATAAACAGATATAATTTATGTTTTATTGTTACGGGCATGCGCGTTAGCCTACAGTAACTTAAATACACATGTTCCTGAATGGGAGGCTTGTCCACTGGTTTAGCCGCAAATCTGCCAAACTAACCTAAGTTAACCGCTAACTTGTTAGCCAGCTGTGGCGCTATGTATCAGTGTAGCCAAATGAGCGGCTTTATCAAACTATTCCCTCAGTAATTCATAATTCGGGGTCTATATTTGTAACTTTTGCTAGTAACTGAGTTCATATGAGTCGTTTTAAAACTGTCTGGGTTGTGAATTTACCGTGTTTGTATCTCTTGAGGTCGGTGCTGGATATTAAACATTGAAAAGAAATGAAGGTGGTGACCTGTGAGATAGCATGGCACAACAAGGAGCCAGTGTACAGTCTGGACTTTCAGCACAGCTCAGATGGACGCATTCATCGACTGGCCACAGCTGGAGTGGACACCACAGTCAGGGTGAGAACATCTGGTTAGCGCAGTAAAAAGTCGACGATGTGATGTTGATTTCTGCGCACGCATTTGACTAGAAAAGGAGCCGCTTAACAGACTAGACAACAAAAGGCATCTACTGCCAGTGATTTAGAGCATAAATGCCACAGCATGGCCGAATGTGCAGCAGGGTCTCTGCTGAAGAAAACACAGGTTGTAAATACTTTGGCAAGAAAAGTGTGTGTACCTGTTACTGTTTTTTTTTCTGCATTAATTGGTCACAAAAAAAAGTGTTTTAATCTTTATCTAAAGCACAAGGACACACAAATACAAAGATATTACACAACATGAATTATCTTTTGTGCACTTATTGAACCTCATTAAAGAATCCCAGTGCTGGTGGAAGCTGTACAGTTTGGGGCTTTTAATGATTTCTTTGAACTGTTCTTTTTCCAGCGTGGGATGATTTGTACAGCATACATCTTTAATGGCTTGAGAAAACAAGAACTGTGTGCACAAGTTTGAATTTATTTTGGATTTTCTCTAATCCACATAGGGTCAAAATATATATATATATCCCCACTAATATGTCTCTTAGCAAGTTGCACCTCAATCAGGGGTTTTTGGTATCCATCAAGAAGCTTCTGGCATAACTCTGGCTGGATATTTGACCACTCTTCTTGGCAGAATTGGTAGAGTTCATTGAAACTGGTTGATTTCCAGGCACAGACCCGGCTTTTAAGTGTAGCCCACAAATTTTTAATAGGATAGAAGTTGGGGCTTTGGGATGACCATTTCTGAAGCTTTATCCAAAACCAGTTTTGATGTGTTTGGGATCATTGTCCTGTTGGAACACCCAATTGTGTCCAAGTTTCAACTGTTTAGCTGTTGATTTGAGGTGAAGTTGAAGAATTTGGAGGTAGTCCTCCTCTTTTATTCTTCCATCCACTTTGTGCAATGTACCAGTACCACTGGCAGCAAAACAGCCCCAGAGTATGATGCTACCACCACCATGCCTAACAGCTGGTACGGTGTTCTTAAAGCCTTATCTTTACTCCTCCAAACATGTCTCGTCTGACCATATCATGTCACGTCCATGTGGGAAGTTGCAAATTTCAGCCGAACTTGTAGGTGTTGATTTTGGAGCAGGGGCTTCTTTCTTAGTCAGCACCCTCTCAGTCCATGGTGATGTGAAACTCACTTCCATGTGGTCAGTGATGCTGTTGTTCCAGCAGTTTCCAGTTCATGGCAGGCTTGAGCCTTGGTGGTTCCTGAGTCGTTCCTGAACATCTTAACCAATTTCCTCTCATCTGATGGTGAGAGTTTGGGTCTTCTTCCAGACCTTGGCAAAGAGGTGACAGATCTGAATACCTTGTACTTATGTACACTTATTTGAACTGATGATCTTGGAATCTGCAGTTGTTTAGAAATGGCTCCAAGAGACCTTCCCAACTTGTAGAAATCTACACTTCTCCTTCTTAGAGCTTCAGAGTTTCTCAGACTTTGAATTACCAGAATTACCATGACATTCATGCCCATGATGAGTGTATGTAAACTTCTGACCACAACTGCACAAACAAGTGTTTCACTGTGCAGAGTTCAAGGGGCATATTGACCTTCTCTCCCTTATAGACCCCCTTTAGCCTTTTGTGGCTGTCTCTCTTAAGGTCCATAGAGTAGTGGTTAACACATTCACCTAACAAAAGGCAAAGATCCCCAGTTTGAGATCAAGAAGAGACATGAATCCCTGGGAGGGTTGCATTAAGAAGGGCATCCTGCATAAAAATCTGTGCCAAATCAAATATGCAGAACTACCCACTGTGGAGACCCCTTGTGATTAAGGGAGCAGCTGAAACTAGCTTTTTTTTTTTTCTTCCTCAGTCAATGGTAATCTGCCCAGGCTCACAGACAGCAAACTGTCCCTGAATCATGATGCACCGTCAACCAATATGATGTCATCATGTTTGTGTGCAGCACTGTTTTAACACTACATCTCAAACAATTCCTCTTTAGTTTTATTAGTTTCATTGAATTAAATATATAGTATTAGTTAAAACAAGTTTTTAGTTTACACATGTGACTTAGATGAAGCTCTGAAAATGTTTTCAAACATCCTAGGGGTTCACATTTTATTGCCGCTGTATTATTACTGTATAGTTTCTTGTTGACATTCATAATAGTACATTACTGGGGGATGTGACAAGAATGGGATGAATGTGTCACACATAGGATCCACCTAGCAGCACTTATTAAAGTAAAAGATTTTAATACATTTACCCTTCTTTATAACCTTTATCCCACTAAAATTCATCTGTGGATGTGGTTTTAAAAGCAGTAAAATGCATTTAAATTGATTTTATTTATAAATTCTTTGTAATCAGATTGCAGAATACCAACAGGAATGTCATCCTTAAACTACCAGTAGGGTTTCATGGTTGGAAAGAGTATTGTTTGTGAGGTGTTGTATGCGGCACAAGCAGTTTACTGAGAGTCTTTAATGACTTTCTCCCTGATGATGTTGCAGCTGTGGCGGGTGGATGCTGGTCCAGATGGGAAGGCGGTGGTGGAGTTTCTGTCTAATCTGGCTAGACATACAAAAGCTGTCAATGTAGTTCGCTTTAGCCCTAATGGAGAGCTGCTTGCTTCAGGAGGAGATGGTAAGTTCCACATAGTAGACAGATGCTAGTCAACATTTGTTCCCTTTTTTTTTTAAACATGTGTGTTTCTATTTAAAAATAACTGGTGTTTTGTTCTCAAAACT
>VUQS01032257.1:0-17976 GCA_015108495.1 Heterochromis multidens | reverse complement strand
AAATCAAACGTCATACGGAACTACCCACTGTGGTGACCCCTTGTGGCAAGGGCTGCTGAAAATACCTTACATGAAACCCATTTAAAGCCCTTTTGTGGATTCACTGTCTTTAATGTTATAAGCACCAGAGTTAAGTATTGATTCTACATTCATTCTAATAATGTGCAGAGACAAAACTTGGGAAATTAAAACTAAAGATGTCTGTGTAATGAGAGGCCACTAAAGATAAGTTTAAAAAAATTAGGGGGGTTTTGTGTTTCAAATTGTAGAAATTTTTTTAAAATTGCATTATATCATACCATCTTGTTGGATAGATCAATTGCAAACTTATTGTAAGTGATCATTTATTGGTTAGCACTCCTGTCTCACAGGAAGGAGGTTCTGGTTCAAACCACCTGGGGTCTTTCTATTCTGTGGAGCATGGATTTCTTCAAGACCTTGAGCTTCATGCTGCAGTTGAGAGATTCAGGCATGTTAGGTTAATTGGTGATTTGTTTACAAGTGTCTGTATTGGACTGGGCAGCCTGTCTAAGAAGTACCCCATCATTTGCCCAGTGTCACGTGAAGTAGCCTCCAGCCCACCTTGGCCCTGGCTGGACAAGCAGTCAAGATGAATTCAACACTGAATGCAAGCGCAATTGTGTGTCCCACTCCTGTGTCACTGCACTAATCTTGCTCAAGACAGCACACACCCACCAATGCCCTTGTCACACAAATGTGTCTCATTTCCTTCTCTCATTTTTCTTCCTGACACCATCTGTGTCTCATCTCTCTCTCTCTCTTTCTCCCTCTCAGGTATGCAGACTTGTTAACCCCCTATATGAACTCTGTTCCTGCTGTGATCGCCAAAGCATCTGCTATCCACAACCCCATCATATATGCCATAACGCATCCTAAATACAGGTAGGATGTACATTCAAGTGTTAAGTTGCAGTAACAGTAGCTTAAAAATAATGGTGTTCTTTCTCAATTTCACAGCACACAATAGTGATGACAAAGCAGACATTACACAAGGTGTCAGCATAATAATTAAGAATCAGTTCAGCCCCAGCCGGTCGTGGCAGATGGCTGCCCCTCTCTGAGCCTGGTTCCGCAAGAGGTTTCTTCCTGTTAAAAGGGAGTTTTTCCTTCCCACTGTTGCCAAGTCCTCGTTCATAGGGGATCATCTGATTGTTGGGGTTTTTCTGTATTATTGTAGGGTCTGTACCTTACAGTATAAAGTGCCTTGAGGCCACTTTTGCTGTGATTTGTCGCTATATAAATAAAACTGAATTGAACTGATATAAAAACAAAAGGCTTTCACACAGCTGCAATATTTACACAATGCAAGACCATAGTAAGCGTGTAATAAATAAAAGAAAACATTTGATGTTTCAAAAATGAATTAAAAAGCAGTTTAACAAGAAGTATAATGGTGATTGCGAAGAAGTAAAGACAAAATGTAAATAAATGATTTTGAAGTACCTCAGGAAAGCTTCATGTTGTTCCTCTACTTTTCCTCTGGGCTCTGACATTTTTAAAGAAAAAATTTAGCTGCTTTCATGCCGATGTTAGTTATTTCTCCAGGTAAATATTTCATTTTATTTGGTTTGAGAGTGTGTCAAATGGTATTGCTCTTTCTCTACTTAAATGATACATACATAAATGATTGGGTTGCCAGGTTTGTCACTGTCACACATATAGATGGCTGGGATGTGCTCACTCTATAGTCAGTTACATCTGATCAGCATTAATTAGAACAGGAGATTATTTTGGGAGTTTTGAGTGAAGAAGTGGCTCAGTAGTTGATACTCTTTTACTGGTGCTGATGAAGCTGTACTGAAGTTGGGTATTAAGACCCATATAACTCACAGGTTTTGATTTATTATTTCACTGTGTAGCTTCATCCAGTGACAACTTAACCATAAAACTATTCAAATGTATGGTATAGATCACAATAAGGCTTTATTATTCTTTAATTATATTACAAGGGTATCATTTTAGCTTGGGATGTGAGAGGTCCTAGGTCTGAAACACTGGATAAGCCCCCAAACTCGTCTTGTGGTCCCTGAATTCAAATATCTGAGGAATCCAGCACATAAGGTGCCACAAAGTTTCTGCAGTTCAAAGAAATAATAATAATAATTTAATAATACAAAATAATACAAAAATAACTATTACAAAACACAAATAATGTAATCACTGTAATCAATAAAGATTTGTCTCAACCTACTGTATAATTTATTCTAATTTATTTATTAATACTGTTTATTATTTGTTTGTATTTTACTGTAGTGATTGCTGGATCAGTGCCAGCCAGAGACACAAATCCCCTTTGGGGTTTCATCAGGAGGGGCATCCTGGGTAAAACCTCTAACAAATCAAGCAGGAGCAGCTGAAAGTAGCCTATTTGATTCTCTTTTATGTTGTAAAATGAATTAGCAAAATAACTAGAAAATAAATAGTAGCAGATACAGTAGTAAAGCAATAATAAAAGAGTAGTAAAATACCATAAATGGTACACTCCAATAATGGCAAAAAAGAGTGTGCTTTACACCACTGGCTGATACAGTGGCAACATGAGTAAGCTTAGTAGTTATACCACCACCCCTTAAATGCACATTATTAATCAAACTTTAAGGAGCCAAGCCTTGTGACAAGTCGACAGAGGGGACTTTTTCTCTGTTTTCTCATCTTGATAACTTTGTGCATCCTAAATAAAAGCTGACATTGGTCTTATTCAGCTCAGCTTGTAGGGATGTCATGCAGCACTATCATGTAACAAAAAAATTGAAAATGGAAAATTTCTCTGTCTCTCTCAGGTCAGCAATCAGCAGGTATGTTCCCTACCTCGGGGTATTGCTCTGTTTTACGGGCAGGGACCGTTTCAGCAGCAGCAGCTTCCAGTCCACCCGTCGATCAACCCTCACCAGCCAGTCAGAGGGCAAAGGCCCCAGTAGGACTCACAACTCCTCCCAGTCTGAGAGTGAATCAGTGAGTGTGCCTCATATGTAATACAGTATGTATTTTATGTCCTTCTACAAAAGCTTTGAAATATAGGTTGCTGATTTTAGTCCTTTTCCATCTCAGGCCCAGTTCTCAGACACAGAGGAAGACTACTCTTCTCGAACTCCTGTTAGTCGTCACTTGTCCAGTGATGCCAAACAGGTGCGTCATGCCAGCCAGAGGTCAAAGGTGAGATGCTATAACACAGAGTATGAGAGAACTGCAGCTCACAACCCCACTGATCCGGTTATATGTCACCTTTCACCAGTCACTGTGAGTACAAAAGCCTCACTTGTGTAAATGTACTGCTGCTAACATATGACAAACAAAGTGTGACCAATAACTTCCATGATTCTACTCTACTTGATTTAAATTTGCTGTATCTCCCCTTCCTGGTCATCTCCTCCTCCCTCCAGTGCTCACTCAGTGGAAGTCTCTTTCTGATCACCTGCACCTGCACAGTGTCCTTCAGTGTATTAAAAGCCTTCAACTTGAGTTCATTTTGGGGTCAAAGCACAAGGTCAAATCTGGAGAGTAGGGTGGGGAGTAATCACAGATTGTGATTGGTTCCCTAAAAGACTTCCTTTTATTGCATTGTGTGGGGGCATCATTTGTATTGAATATTCTCCTTTAGACACCTCAGGATGCTATAGTAGAACTCTGCACTGACAGTCTGTCCCTGGGGGATGAATTCATAGCACACAACCCTTTGAATGTCAAAATAACTACAGGCATGCTTCTGGTCGTGCTTCTGACCTGATGTGCCTGTCACTGGTTGAGACGTGAAACAAACTATTTCACTGAAAACTACTGTTTGAGATGTAGTCGGACAGCCAGCTCTTATCACCAGTGAAGATCATTGATATAAAAGTTGGTTCAGAGTTTGCTCTCTGTGCAAGCTTGAGGTCTATGGTGAAAGCACAATTGAGCATGTGCAAGAAGTCTCTTTGAATCAGAGGTGCACTAGTTGATAACCTTTTCTAATTTAAATCAGTTTTTGCTTTTGATGGGCACAGTCGCTGAACTTTTTGAAAGCATCACATAACATATATACTAGTTACTGTTTATTAAACCCAAGATTTCATTTTCACACCATATAGTATTTCTAAGTATTTTTTTTAGATGTAAATGTTCTAAGACAGATAATATGAGGGATGAGTTAGGAATTAGGTTAGCATTTCTTATATTAGTTTCATGATGTTTTTGATGGAAGGTTTTGCTTCTTGTTTGTCATTTGTACCATCAAAGCTGATCTAAATCCTCCTAAATTGTTGTTTTGATGCTCTGTTAAAGTCAAGACATCATTGATATGATCAATATTTAATGACATATAACTTAATAAGGGCATGTTGGTTGGAGCCCACTTAAAATCCAGGGACTGTGTAATTTAATGAGCTTGTGTTACTGTGGTGCCAGTCAATGACGCTGATCTTGCCGTATGATTTGACTTTGTATTTCAGTATCACTCATATAGTCTGGTTACCAATCTGAAAATTGGTAACCAGACTTTAAAAAAAAAAAAAATCAAGTCAGACAAAGAATTTCATAAAGAACAAATACCTCATGAACTAGTATTACTTTTAACGGACTCTCTGAAGCTGACATTTACAAACCATCCCAGCCTGAAACCTTTATGTCTGAAACTTTAATGTGAGCACAGCTACTTTAAAATCAAACTGTGTATAAAATCTGCCATCAGAAATTGAGTAAAATGAGAAAAAGAGTGGCATAATCTCAGGTAAATCTGGTGTTGTGTTGGCATCAGCATGTATTGATGAATTGATGTCAACCACTCTGCATTATTACTCTATCACTAGTGACAAAAATGTAAGATTTTTTTACATTCTGCTGTAATTTCACTCACAATTTCTCCACTGAGGGACACATATCATTGGCCATCCAATTTTTAGAATGGGAGTGAAACTGAATGTAAACCCGCATAGTGTTACTTTTTTTTAAAGTATGTTTTTGGGCATTTTAGTTTTTATTGTGTTAGAACAGTGGAGAGAAGACAGGAAAGATGGGGATAGAGAACAGGAGAAGACACATAGTAGGTGCCCTTGGGGCAGATTCAAGTCCATGAAAATTTCTAGTGCATAGCCTATTTAATAGACTGCAAAATCCCACAGCTTAGGGAACATAAAAAAGTGCTAAGTCAAAGGAAAGTTTTATCCAAAAAGTTTCCTTCAGTTTAACGTCTGTCAACTTATATATACATTTTAAAGGCTGGAAGTCACCTGTGGGTTAATCCACATGGTCATCATAGTTGCATACTGTAAGTCAATTTGTGTGTGGGTCATAAACTGTTGAGGAGGTGATGCAATACAATGTAGAAAAGAGTGCACAAACAACCACCAAAAAAAGCACATGGGCCATTACTCAGGTCGCGACTCAGTTGTTTACTGTTGTACCAGCATGGTTTGAAAGAGTGGAACATCTGTGTCTTCTTCTTCTTCTTTTTTCCGCTGCTCCCTTTAGGGGTCGCCACAGCCAATCATCTGCCTCCTTTCCGCCCTATCCCTAGTAACCCTCTACTACAGGGGTGTCAAACATAAGGCCCGGGGGCCAGAATTGGCTTGACAAAGACTCCAATCCGGCCCACTGCAGGGCTTTGGAGGAGGAGGGCATAAATTTTGGACTTTTAACTTTAAGTTTTACAGCTTTTGTTACATTCATACTATACCAAAGTAATTAAGTAATAGAAACACAATTAAATGACATAAAAGTTCCTGTTTCTTCACTGTTTTCTTTTTCAGTAAGAAAAAAATATGTTGTGAATTATCAAAAATCTTCTGTTTTATAATTACAAGATAGTCTGGACAATGAGCTACCAGAACTTTTTCTGCAATTTTACACATTAATTTCTTACAACTTAAGCCCAAAGAGTCGTGCTGACAGATTTCTTTAATTTACTACAGCAGAATTTCTTTATTATGTAGAAAAACAGACTGTAGAAAAACAAACAGTATGGCTGAAATTCCACTTCTTTTTCTTATATTAAGATATCTCAGGGATTAAATGTGTAGTTCTTTACACTGGCTGACAGCTCTACTACTGTGGTCTTCCTCTTTTCGTCCTGCTTGACAGCTTCATCTTCATCTCCTCTGCACATGTCCAAACCATCTCAACCTTGCCTCTCTAACTTTGCCTCCAAACTGCTAAACCCGAGTTGTCCCTCTGATATATTCATTTCTAATCGTTTCTCTCCTGGTCATATCACCTTTGTTTTGGAAAATCAGTACCAGTACACCATTCTTCAGGCATCCTCTCACTCTCCAAGATTTTGTTAAACAATCTGGTTAAAAAGCCCGCTGCCTTCTCTCCTAGACATCTCCACAGGTATGGCCAGCCACCTTTCCACTCTTCATCCTCTTCACACCTGCCCTCACTTCCTTCTTACCAATTCTCTACACTTCCTGATTCACCATCTTTCCTCCATCCTCAAAGTACTCCTTCCATCTTCTCAACACACACTCTTCACTCGTTAGTACATGTCCATCTCTTGCACATGGGGCAATCTCTGTCATCTTATTGGCTTTATACTCCATCCAAACCTCTCTTAAGTTACTTTCCAAAGGGAACAATCCAGCTGTGGGAAGGTTTGAAAGGAGCCATGGGTTGAACTCTAGTTCTTTTTTTTTCTTCTTTTTTTTAGACAAATAATTTTGATGTCCTGTTCATGTGAATGAGTGCAACACTGTGAATGATTTCCTGAAGATATTATCTGCAAATATGCGGATTCAGCACCATTTTCAAACAATATTGCATCTCCTCTCTATAAAACCCTGCTTTTCTCTCAGCCTTTGAACATGTCAGTCTAGAACATCTATAAACACTTTTGATTTCTGATGTAGACAGACAGCATAAACTGTCCCTCACAATGCCATTCACACATCCTTTGATAGGCAGCTCAAAAGCCACGGTTTATGAGGTATTTGTGCTAACCCACGTGACCTCAAATACTAAAGGCCTGAGCCTCCCCACTAGCAAGCAGAGTTGTGTAAGCCTTTCTCCTCTCTCTCTCTCTCTTTTATTAGTAGAGAACAGTGTGCAATGACAGTTTCTCATTTTTAGCTGGCTTTGACCCACACTAAAAATTATCAGCTGTCAAGCATTTTGAAAATAAGCCCAGCATTAAACTTGACGTCCATTCTCTCTAGTTAAATGAGCTGATTTATAACATCAGTTTCCATTCATATTATATCTATAATTTAAGCTTTATCGACTTGGCCACTTTAATCAAGACCTTCAGGTGTCACACACACAATTATTTTACATTTATGTACATAAATATATCACATAGAACTTGTTCATGATGTTAGATTTATGTGCCCAGTAAAACTTGGGACAAGCAAATAATATTGATTTAAATTGTTCATGAACTAAGTAAACAAGGGCACAAAGAAGTTACCAGGTGTGCAAGAGTTTTTGGTACTGGAGGGCAGGGTGAAACCAGCTGGCCCCATTATGATTGATCACTTTCATTGCAATCACACAATCACATGCACATAACCTCCTTAAAGAGCTTCCACCATTATCTGTTACCTAGTGTGGCAACTGGAATCACCATACAACTTCATCATCATGCAAATCTAACAAGTTTTTTTTTCTTTTATTACACCCCTCAATAACCCATACCAAAAAAATAAATAAATAAATAAACTAATGTTTAGGTATTTAGAAAATAATGGCTCGCTGCTAGTATGTGATGCTCACTGGCTGGTATGGATGCTCATATTCCACAGTTAATTAGTTAACAGGTTGTTCTAATTCATTCCTCAGTATCATCTCACATTCTTGCATATTGTCAAGTGTCACCCAGACATATTTTATTTGTTTCATATAAAAAAACATAAAAAAGTATTGTGCTGTCAGGCCAGGGGAAAGTGACAGATCTTTTTATGTGGGACATGCAGTATATGGAGCATTTCCGTCTCCCTCTAATCATCTTAGTTCACAAGAAAAAAAAATACAAGCGACCCACATGTATGCATGATGCAAACATACAGGCAAACCGCCATGCAGGTCAGGTTCACTGAGGACTCCATTACAGAGGGTTCAAACACTAATCCGGTAATCTGGGACTTTCAGACTTAATCCACAGTTTGCATGATGTGGCTCCGTGTTTAAAAGTACTGCACTTGTTGGCAATGGAAAACAGCCCCCGACCTCCTCCCTGTGCATCCATCTTTCCTCAGCAGATGATATATGCTTTTACAATACATATACACTCAGACTATTACCTATATCTATAGTGATAGCTAAAAAAGGCTAATACAGCAGTCATTAAACCCCCCCCTCATCACAACTGTTAATGTTCAATTTATGAGGGCTGGCATTTTAACCGTATAATAATTTTTGTGGATGTAGTTTGTGGTGCTATTGAACTGCACTGAATTAAACACAAAGGTCCTTCTATTATTTACCATCAGTGATTGAAATGGGGTAGTCAAAATAATAAGAATGTAAGTATAATGTGACTTTGAACAGATAATTATGTAGACTGAACTGTTTCTTCCTGTTTTCTGTTGATCTAACCCACCCACCGTTTTATGCCCTCCCTCCCTACATAAACAATCAACACCAGTGTTTACTGGTGTCCTTGCAAACTGTGTCATTTTGACCGGCAGTATAAAAAGTAGGAATATTATTTTTTTGTTCAGTTGGGCTTCAGTTTAGCACATTTTTCATGTAATTGTTTCTTCCTTAGAAAGTCTTAAATATTAAATTAGATTTAACAGTTTTAAGGTCATAAAAACCTCTTAATTTTATTTGTGAGTCTTAAATTTTTTAGAGTGCTCATATAACTAAGACTTGTTCAAATATTTTACCAAATTGATATTAACATCTGTATCTAGTGTTATGATCTTTAAGTATTGTCTTTTATTTATTTTTATTTCACAATTGAGCATGTGTACTTGTTATATTTTGCATTCAGAAGCAGCTAGCAAGATGGTATGGAAGTAGAAATGGCGTGTGACTTGCAAAATATTGCTGAAACACTCTGAAACTTGGGATGATGGGAATTAAAGCAGTGGCACCTCATATGAAATCCAAGAAGCTCCAACATTACAATGACGATCAAGTAAATATGGCACAGATAGCATTTTTCCCAAGGTTGGCTCCATTCACCTGTGTAATTCATTAAGTTTTAAGACAGGAGAGATATATACCCTGGGAAGACTAACTGGACACTGGTGAGACAAATTCAGCACAGGTGAACATAATCAGGGAATCAGAGGTGGAAATACAGACACAGGAAATAAAGCAAGAGGAGATCAAATAAAACAGGAAGTGAAATCAAGGGAGATAGGGAAGTATCAAAAACATAGGGAAAAGCCAGACACTAAGAAACACAAGGAAAGTGATCTCAGTACATAAAACTTGCACCCAATAGCATGACACAAACAAGTGTGGCAGAGTGGTATTGTTACACTGTGGAAATTGTATTATTTTTTCCTTGTTTAGATCTCAGAAAGGCCTTAAAAGCTCTTGAATTTAATTTTAAAAATTGTTTTCTAGGAATTTTATATGAAACAAATACATTTATTGGAGGGAATGAAAACTCTAATGTTTTTTCTTTTCTGGAGGGGTCTGTATTCAGTAAACGTTACCTAAAGGCCCAAATAGCACAAAAGATGTTGTGAGTATAACTAACACTGAATGGCTGTGTTTATGTTCACACTCTTCAGGCTCTGACAGAACCTGAAGACATCTCCATGTCGGACATCAGTCTGCAGCCAACCAGCCATCTGCCAGCTTCTGTAAGAATCCACCTATCACCCTTTTGCTTTATGCCACACATGTAGTATACAGGTTTTTTCTCCTACTAATAAATACTACTATTACTAAATTCTTTCTTCATCACAGGGTACAGCCATGTGTTTATTCCTTTCAGATTAACTGTAATCACATTGCTATCGTAAAGCACCAGTATTAATTATTTTTGTCATGAATTATGAATTTCAAAACCAATACTACTGTATGAAGTATGGATGTCTTAGGTCAGTGGATTCCTGCCAACATAACAAAAAACAGCAAATCTTCATGTTATTTCTAAAACATAATGGAAAAATATTTTTCTTGTTACGAATACATACTCAGCTAAATGATTTCGTTTTAACAAAAAACGTTTCCTGTAATATCACAATAACGTTGCATGTTGCTACAACAACAGTCAGGATTCAATCAGGGTCATGTATTATGGCTTTGGGCTGCTTTCATACTCTTTTGTGTGCCTGAAAATAATTATTGTGTGTGTATTTAATGTCAGATTAGATCAGTGGCTGTCAGTGGGAAAAAGATCCAGTCAACACATCAGCTACTTTCATGAGATTAAGTCTGTATGTTGTTATAAGCAGGAGTGTTTATGAGAAGAAAATGCATACCAGTGTTGCATGTTCTCCCTGTGCCTGAATGGGTTTTCTAACCATAGTCCAAAACACATGTATGTTAGGTTAATTGAGGTTCTAGGCTGTAGGTGTGAATGTGAATGTGTGAATGAAATGTCTCTGTGTTGGGCCTATGATAGCCTGGTGATCTATCAGACTCAGATTTTTGTCACTCGAATGGCATTCAGCAGTTCAATACGATTAAAAAATTCAGGGTTTTCTTTTGTCTGATTGCTTGTTTTTTTCGCTGATATACAGTTATGTAAAAAAAAGAAAGCTTTCACCCCATGATTCAATAGCTTGTAGAACCACCTTTAGCAGCAATAACTTGAAGTAATCATTTTCTGTATCACTTTATCAGTCTTTCACATCGCTGTGGAGGAATTTTGGCTCACTCTTCTTTACAGAATTGCTTTAATTCATTGAGGTTTGCAGGCATTTATCTACAGCTCTCTTAAGGTTAGTTTAAGCTTTAGCTGTCAGACAGATAGCCTTACATTTGATTCTAGAATACTAGTCATAAAAATATTAGTCACCTCAATGACTGTTAGGTGTCCAGATCCTGTGACTGTAAAATAAGCCCAAATCATCACCCATCCACTACCGTGCTTGACAGTTGGTATGAGGTGTTTTTGCTGATTTGCTGTGTTTGGTTTTTGCCATTATGGCCAATCATCTCCACTTTGATCTCATCTGTTCAAAGGGCATTGTTCCAGAAGTCTTGTGGTTTGTTCAGATGCAGCTTTGCAAACCTAAGCTGTGCTGTCATGTTCTTTTTCTTTCTCACCAAAAGAATGTGTAAATGCATAAACATAAACATATAAAAGCATAAAATTAAATTCCCAGCCTTGGCATTAATGAGATCACTGATCCCTCATGTCTATGTGCAACTTAACCCATTTCAAGGCGTTTCCAGTGTTCATCGCTACTGAAGATGACACTTCTTGCTCAACAAGTTTGATATAATTTTTCCAGCATTTTTCAAAAATCAAAAATTAAAAAACAATAGTTGTAATACTGAAACAACTATCTAGACACTATATTTTTTGGCACTAGTTTGATTTTTGGTCTTTTTAACCACATTTTAACTTTTACATATTATTTTATATCAGTCTTTCCCAAGTGTCTCATGCTTGGGACACTCATTTGTGTGTTCATTTGTGTTTTAGGTTTAGGTTAAAAGGTTTAAAGCTTGCTGGCAATAGCTTCTGACTGTGTAGCTGAATGGGCTGACTTTAAAGTAAGTAGAAAGTAATGCAAAATGGTTGGCAAATATCTGTAGTAACCTTTTCTTTTTCCCAGTCTAGCTGATCCAGTTAGCCGAGCTTTCTGTCCATTCATGGCTAATTCATTTCCTGCTGCTCTGACACTGCTTTATTAACCAAACCTTGTAGGCATGAAGGCTGCTTCTTGTCAACCTCTGCTCATACTTTTCACAGCCAAAACAAAAAAATATATTGCTAAGAACCTGAGTTTGAACGAGTTACTGAATTACTTTGACAGAGACATTGTTAATGGCATTACAGCTTACAGTTAATGAAATCTATAAAATGGCTTACTGGTTACAAATAATGTCATTTGAGTGTATTTAGCCAGCCCCTTCTCATGTCCTGGGTGTCAAATACAGCCATTTCGTCAGAAGTAAGGTGCCCTTTGGCATTTGTACTGGGTTTGGACAATATAGGTCATAACTTCCTTTACTCCCAACTCGCCATATATGGATGCTTGCAAAATATCTCACGGTGTCACTTTTAAACACACTGGTAAATGTCGTGTTTCAGTTTGTGTGTGTGTGTGTGCGCGCGCCTGTGTGTGCATGTGTGCGTGTGTGTGTGTGTGTGAATAAACCACTTTTGATGTGTGTTAGAATCTTAGTTAGAATTTCTCGGTATGATTGGCAATACTTGGAAGAGCAATTTTCAAAAACAAAAAAATCATGTAACTGAATCGTATATTCTGATAGCACAGGTTGTCCTGAAATGAGGCATATAGCCTAATTTTGCAATACAGGGCAAAGTTTTCTCCAGCACATATTCCAAACTGACAGTTTAAAACGTTTTTGCAGGCATTTCCCAAAATAAGGTTTAAAAACCTTTTTTTTCCCCCCTTCTGCAGGACATGTACAAAGCTACAAGGCATTATGACTTCAGTGATGCCTCAGTCCAGAGTCCTGATGCAGCCAGCATCTTTGCTCATCCCATGAGCACATGAACAAATGCCATGCTAATCCATGGATGATGATCCATGATTACAAATATGCTATATGATAGAGAGTCTAGAAGATGGCTGTAGCATCAAGTTCTTAAAAATGAAGCCAAGAAAGAAGTGCCTTAAACCGGCATTCTTGTTAACGACCCTTTGTCTAGACCTCTGTAAACACTTTCTTGATGAGTTTGTGGGCCAGATTTACTAACACGTTGCGCCAGCTCAAACTGGGTTTTAGCAGAAAAAAAGGTACTGTTGGTATTTACAAAAAGAACGCAGTGACAAGATTGCGTGTAAGAGGTGGGGACTCAGATTTTTGCGACTGACCTTGTTGCATGTGTATTTCTGGGTGTTCCTTTCTCTTTACTAACACTTGCAACACGCAGTTTACTGCTAACTGCGCTGATATTTAACACCGAAAAAAGACCTGTCTTATTTTTTCCGCTTGATACTGAAATTAACTAATTGTGCCTGTGTTTAGAAAAAAGCACAACTTTTGTAAACCACAGCTATGAGTGCTTTTTGTGGATTGCGA
Source organism: Heterochromis multidens (assembly GCA_015108495.1). Taxonomy (NCBI): domain Eukaryota; kingdom Metazoa; phylum Chordata; class Actinopteri; order Cichliformes; family Cichlidae; genus Heterochromis; species Heterochromis multidens. The sequence continues at coordinate 4,860 of VUQS01032257.1, read as the reverse complement.
TCGCACGCTATTTTGCCCCATTTAGTAAATCTGGCCTTAGTAAATCCTTTCGGATCATACTGGATAAAAAGTCAAGTCCAGTTTGTAAATTTTGGTATTACTATGTCTCATGAATTACACACCATATACTAAAGCCTATATACAATTATTTATGTATAAAAATATGATTTGCACAAAGATTCTTAAAGCTGTATACATAGCTACTGTATATATGCTCATTGACTAACGATTTGTGATTGACAAGTCATCAGCCAATAAGTGTGTGATTTCACAGTCAGATACACCCCTCCCTGGTCACATCCAGCTTCAAAACACCAACATGGTGACCGCAAAAATGTGAGTGAAATCTCAAGCCTTCAAAACAGGACTTCACAAACCAATGAGTGACATCACAATGACTACGTCCATCTTTTTTTTACTGTCTGTGCTGGTATCAAACAGCTAAAACTGCTTTGAACCTCTATTGCGCACCCGGATCGGCTGTTGATTGGCACAGGAACAGGACAATCGTCATCTTTAGCATTACAAAATTCTCCCACAGATTTCTATCCAGGAGTTAATTTGTGCTTCTTATACAAAAGCAAAATTATGCTTAAATATACTCAGCTACAGTACTTTTCCCCTCCAGAGCAGAACTATTGATTTCGCGAGGTTGACCAAGTTAAACTATCAAACTTCATTAAGGGCTCTGTGGGAAAGCCATTCATCAATCTAGCTAATCAATTCCTTTGATAAGCTGCGTTGCTCTAGCAGGTTAAGTGGAAGAGAGCTGTATTGATGTAAATCAGACTAACAGTTGATAAGATTTAATTCACTGGCTTCTTAACTAGTACCTCTCTGTTTCTTTCCTTTATACAAATTTCCAACCACTGACTGACAATGGAAATGATAATACCTGAACACATGAACACCTCTCTCCCCCTCTCTCTCTCTCTCTCTCTCTCCGTCTCTCTCTCTCTCCCTCTGCACAGCTGGATAACTTTATGAGGGAGTCAGGGCCAAGGACTGTGTGCAAGAACACATCATCTGTCATCGTCACCTCCATATCCAGCCCGTCAATATTGCATAGTCCCCCAGGTTACCATGGCAACTTCAAATTGACCAAAAGTCACAGCCCAGTTGCCAAGGAGACCCTTGACATAGCCATGCTGGAGACAACAGCTTTACCATGAACAGCAGGACAGAGCTGAAGGAGTGAGAAACTGTGCGTATGTGTGCTTCAGTATTTCTCCCCTAATGGGAACTTTTCTCACTAGCATGCTGTTTGCAGGTTATAATAACCACAGCATTGTTTTTATGCATGCAGTGTATAAGTATGTGAGCGTGAATGCCCAGTAAATTTATGCATGTGTTTACACTCATATGGGTTTTGCCGTTTCTGACATATCATGATGGTTGGAGATTGTTTACCTCAGAGCTGTAAGCAACAAACTAGCCTTAAAAACAAAATGTGAAAGGTGGGGTCACACTTGGATTATTTGACTTAATTGATTTTTGGTTCACTTTCTGGTCATACTATTTGAGATTTTAAAAACTGTTTTGCCATAAATGGAGATGTATTTTCAGTTTCAAAGTAAAATATGAATATTCTTTATCTTTACGTATAGAAGTTGAATGGCTGGTGATGCCATTAGTTTGTTCTGGGGTCTTACATCTGAAAGTATTAAAAATATTGAGATTTTATTATTTCCATAATGTTTATGTCAATGCATACCTACCCAGAAGTGTCAGAATTATACTTTTGAATTAAGAACTTATTAATGGAAATGAAAAGCATGTTTTCAAGCCAATCTTCTCTTACATTAAAATAGAATCAGAGCTCTTGTTTTTCTTTCTACAGTGTTTGCCGATTTAAAGAATGTACTGTAAATAATGTATCTACTATAAATAATGGACCAGACATTTTTTATTAAAATTGAATCAAATGACTGCTGATTATGTGTAAGAACTGGCCAGACTACTGATCTCACTGAGAATCAACACGTTACCGATTTAAGCCATGTTAAAAGTGTCCATCTCCTGCTCCATCTGCACCTACACAGTGTTTGTTTAAAAAAGTTTGTGTTAAAACCTGCTGAAATTTCAGAATGATAAAACAAATCTACATAACTTTAATGCAAAATTACAAAAAAAAATAAAATAAATAAATGTCCTCCACTATTAGGAATCAGCCTATGAACATGATGAAAAGCAAAAACCACACCCACAACCACTACTGTACCCCTTCAAGGTCTTCCCCTTGAGCACCTATGGATGGCTTCCAGCACTGTTGCTATTTTTAGATTGCTCTATGCAAATTTTTTCTGCCCACCTACACTTCAACCACTTTTACCATTCAACTTGAATTTCACTTTGCAGACACTACAAGTTCACAAGAAGGCAAATCTGCTGAGTCAGGCCTCAGACCTAGAGACTGGTTAGCAACTGCCTGGCAACCAACACAAGGGCAAAATTATTATTCCCCAACTTGTTGGCTGTCAATTGCTAAGGGAAATTGGTTGCAAAGGGGTGTTGCACCGAAAACCTCCTGGGAATTGCTTTGGTCACTAGCAGATTGCCGCGGGTGCTCGTAGTTTGTATGGAAGACGCCGACTTGTCTGCAAACACTTGCCAACTACTCACTAATTGGTAGTGAACCTGTGAAGAGTGCAAAGCAAACCAGAACCAGAGAACATTTGCCTTCAAAGTAAAAGTTGTACCTTTTGAAATGTGTGATTTCAGCAGTAAGGCACAACTTTTACTTTGAAGATGAACATTCTCTGTTTCTGGTTTGTGTCAGACTTTTTCAAGTTTCACTGTCGCTCGGTGGTTAGTTAGCAAGTGTTTGCAGCCAAATCATCACCTTCCAGCGACCAAAGAGGTCATAAGGAGGTTTTTGCTGCAGCATTCTCTTTGCAATCAATTTCACCTAATGACTGCCAGCAACCACTTGCAAACTTATAAATATGCGTGAAAAGATGAATGTGGCTTGTAGTGTAATGTGCTTTGAGTGGTTAGTGAAACTTAAAAAGCACTATAAAAATGCCAGTCCATCCCATGAGCTACCTTGGATGCTGAAGGCTTCTCGACATGATAGCTAGGTTAGTTTTACACAGAATTTGATGTTTATTCTCTGCTCAAATGGCCAAAACTTGATTTCCAGGGAGAGAATATAGCAGGAGTGCTGGAAGCGATCTGATTGTACACAAGGACATGGCCTTGGAAGGATTAAATTAGAAACGAATTAATTAAAAAACAAATTAAAATGCACCTGCTGGAATTGTACCACTGATTCCATGTTTATCTGCCTTTTAACATTAAAAAAAATACCTAACAAAACTTTATTTTGAGATGTTTCTAAACTGGGCAATCAGGCACACATATGCACACATGTAACAGGACAGAAGAGAAGAGTCCCCTTTTTCATTGATTTTTCCATTCATGGTGACATCAAGTACCACAGATCATACTCAGCAGGACACAAATGGGTTGCAACAAAACAGCAGGTCACCCAACAACACAGTATGAGTGTGTGTTTATGTGTTTGTGTGTCTGCAATGAAGAACTGGATGCCCTAGTGTATTTTGCATTCCTCCAGATCCCATTATTTTACTTAACATCTAGATGTACAGGTGACAGTTTGTTAAATTATGTATTTTTCCTTATAAATGTTTAGTTCAGGATTGTTATCTCATAATCACCTTAAAAAATACAACAATGTTTCACCACTTATTCTGTACGTTTGCAGTTCCTTTTGAGAGTCCTCAGATTGCTGCATCATTGACTATGATTGTAAAAACCTTTTTCTTCATGCCTCAGCATGAAATCTGACTCTTGATGTCATTTCTGTCAAATGATTTATTGCAGAATTGCAGATTCAAATCTTACTTTAAAAAATGCAACAAAGTTTTATACATTCTCATTATTGCTCATTTGTCTTGTAGTATCTGTTAATGAATGTATAAAAAAATGCATATATAAAATATTACGACATGACAAATGTAAATATTATAAATATGTTAAATTTAAAATCTGCTTTGAAGTGAAGGTAATTTTGTTTTCTTTGTACAAAATGTTTTGTGTTGTTTTTATTTATTTTTCTAAATAAAAGATATTGCTAAATTCGGAAATGCTGGTTTTGGGATCCTTAAATAGTCATGTATCAAACTAGCATATTTAATTATTGTTAATTCAAACCTTATGCTCTTAAAAATTCCCATCAGTGATATTTTCAGTTGGTTTAATTTGCAAATCTCAGATGGTTTTATCCTGTTTTATAAGATATACTAGGTATTTCACATGCATTAATACGCCCATGTGCAGCACCATGATGACTTTGGTTATGCAGCTCTTAACCATAATCATTATGGTTGTGGTTAAGATCTGTATTAATGCATCTGTCCATCAATGTCTAGATTTTAGTTTGCCATTAAGCCAACCTCAGTAATGGAAGGCATCCAACTGGGGCAGCAGCCGAAAAATCTTGATGTCAGATAAAAGGGCTGGATCAGCGTACGTCATATAAGTCCATTATGTCTGAGAAAGGAGAGTTCTACACACAGTTTGTGTGTCTTTTTTCAGTTTAAGTCAGTACAACTTTAATAATCCACTAGGGGAAACTTGTCTGAAGCCACTTGTAAAGACACAGCGTTAAACACAAAACACATGTGTAATAAATAAGGTGTATATCTTTTTTTTTTAAATTGTAAATAAAATTTGAATGAGTAGAGAATTTAGATTTTAAAAAACAGATCAAGTAAAAAAAAAAAAAAAAAAAAATAAAAATTTTAAATAAAAAAAAAAAAAAAAAAAAAAAAAAAATAAAAAAAAAAAAGAAAAAAAAAAGAGAAAAAAAAAAAAAATTATAAATAAAATTTATTT
>VUQS01032256.1:0-17457 GCA_015108495.1 Heterochromis multidens | reverse complement strand
AAGAAGTCTTTTGGTCTCTAATTTACATGTCACACACATTTAATATTTATTATTTATTATTTCATTTACAATGTAATCTAGAAATTTGATCCATACATAAACCTTGGTTTGTGAAACAAGTTTAGACTAGAAAGAACACAACAGAGATGTGTTTAGGGAAAAAAAGTTTTGACTAAAGCTTTGACAGGGGGAATCATGTCTTTTTATCATGAGCATATATCGTAATACAAGCAGTGGTGCTTTGATATAATGGTCCAGTAATAGCATATAATGAAGTAAATAAAATATATAAAAATAGATAAAAACAGTTACTATTTTCATAAAGCACAATGAGGGAATTCTCCTCAATAGAAGGAGAATGAAAAGTAGAAAAACACGGATAGTTGTCACAACACTCTTGACACCCTTAGATCTGAATATCCAGTTAAACTGAGCTTAACCAACATATACAATTGGACTTTGAAACTTAAATACACACTTGTGGGCCCATTATGTTATCCAGCGTTTGTCTCTTTGTCGTAGCAGAACAAAAGCAGGTCCAGCTAGGACAGCAGAGGGGCTGAGCAGAGCAGATGTTCACGGGACCACCCTGTCAAGTGTTTGTTCAGTTTGCTTTGGGAAAAGGCTGACAGAGTGAATCCGCCCAGCTGCCTCAGTCTGCGACACTGATATCAGATACATACTGCTTCATTTTAGACTGGTTTCTGTTTTTCATGGACTGTTGCTGTTTGATCTTTAGACCTTTTGCTGTTTTCCTTGGCACAGTGTGGTGTTTCTCCATAAGCAAGTATAGCCTAATGGTGCACTGGAATAGTACACTGGAAAATAAGCATACTGTATATTAACTGTTAAGTGGAAAACCGTCAATGCAAGTAAGGGCACAGATGACATCAACATCTGGTTGGAGGGTGGGGCTCTTTAATAACCTGGTTTTGGCTCAGTTCTTCAGCTCAGTCAGAAAGGAAATGCATGAATTTGTTGACTGTTTTCCTTATAAGGAATTGCAGGGAAAGGAAGGGAGCCAGGGGACATACCATAGCTCCTGGTCCGGAACCAGCCTTGTTGACTCACTGTCTGTTTGGTTTTTTTTTTTGTTTTGTTTTTGCTCCATTTTGTGTTAATGAGGAATAAGGGGCACATTGTCTTCGTGTTCAGACCAAATATAGGACACATTGTTAATGAAGGCCTCTGTCTGTATTTGAATTTTAATGCAAACACTAACAGTGTTTTTTGCTTTTCATTATTTTCTGTCATATATGCTGTTACAGTGGTGGCAGCTCATAGTAAGAATGGCCAAGCATCAAATTATGATGTCGCCATATGTACAAGTAATCGATTCAGACTTCTTTGTATGCTGTCAGGTGAGAGTTCATATGCCTAATATGGTGATCTCAGGCATACAGCTCTGGCTAAAACTTTCAGTTTATGAGGGGCAGCCAATCACAAGAAAGGAAGAGAGAGGTAGTTAAAATTACTTCTTTCAGACAGAGGATGAGCTGAGGGGCTGCACCAAGGCTCAGTATAAAATAAATAAGGATTATTGTGAACGGTAAAATCATGCAGTTATTGTAGTAAACTCCAAAAATAAAGAAACAGAGCAGGAAATGAGCTTAATAGGTCCCCTTTTAAGGCCTTAAATTTACCTAACAGGGACTTAAAATTACCTGGTGGTGTTTGACGCTAAGAAGGGTCTGTACTGGTTATGATACTTATGAATACATAATGCAAATTTCAATATTGCAGTAACCAATGTTTGGGAATATTAAGAATAAAACAAAGAGAATGAGAAGTTTGTTGGTTTCCTGAACATCTCAAGAAAAACAGACCATCCTCGTCTCCCACAGCAGCTGAAACTGTGGCAGCTGCTTCAGTCATAAGTACAAATCAAACCTATCCCACACTTCAGCACCAGTCTGCACAAGAAAACATACTTTAAATTACAGTGTCTTCACACATACTGCAGATTGTGCTTGTTCTAACACTTACAAATGACACATATTTGTTGTTAACCACTTATGATAGAATACTGTCTTGAACGTTTCCTCCTCTCCAGGCTGCTATTTCTTTCCATCTATTTGAGTACATAAAAAGTGCAACCCTGAAGACATTTAGGCGCCAAAGAGATTGCATTATCACACACATTTTGATTATTTTTACTTTCTCAGTGTTAAAAGTTATAATAATAATAATAATAATCTGTCTCTGAAAAAAGATAGATGCTATGTTTAGTCAACTTTAGTAATAAAAAAGACTCATTGACACTGATTGTGCCAAACCTCAGCCCTTCACAAATTTAAGCCCAGCTTGTATATCACTTGAGGTTCTCGATAAATTTTGGCTTACCTAGTTTTAGCTGGGCAGATGAAGCAGGACAGGAGCACCTTCACAGCACCTGTACACAAACAAGCAAGCTAATGTGAAATGGCACAAAAAAAGGAAGGTTGATGCTGAAAGCAGACCTTCTCAAGTGGGAGTACTTCTGTACTGAGTGTACAGACAGGCAGTATCATCTTGCCACAAGGTGATCTCTGTTTCTAAAGAATATAGTTTGTCTTTTGAGGAGTTTACAGCTTGGACTGTATCCTACATGTAAACTACATGACAAAAAAATGTACAAATCTTTTTTTTAATGAAATTTCGCACGCAACCACTGAGTTACTACATTTAGGCCTGTGTAACAGGCTGTGTGAGACTTACAGAAACAAGGACATTATGAAAGATTTTTGATTTAGCTTTAACATCAAGATGTTTGTTTTATTAAATTCCGCATGTTACAGTTTATTTATGTTTCTGCATTAAATCTACGCCGTAGGTACGTTGCAACTGCAAACCCTTCTGAAACCTTATGCTGTAATGTGTGACGTAACCTGATGTACACCTCCCTACAAATGTAACAACACTTCACATCAACACAGCCCATACAGGTATAAATACTGGCAGTGGCATCAGCCACTTGCATAGGCTGCGTTGTAGGCTCTACATAGATTCAGTCTAAAGTCTGCAGAAGAGTAAATTAAGCTTTAGGAGAAGCTGTCATATTCAGGCTTGTGAAACAGGTTGTTTTCAGTTAACTGTGTGGTTGAGAGCTGTACATGAGATGTCTAAAGGGAGTATGCATTTTGCATTAAATTGAAGCATGTGGATAAACTGTATACATCTGACCCTTGATGTGATTCTCTTTTTCCACTGTGGCCTTTACTGAAATTGAGATTGATTTATGCTTTTACACTGTCTACAGGTATCCTCTAGTAATCCTCTCTAATCCACATACCAGGTCTTAGAACAGGACCTTTGGAAACAGACAGGCATGTGAAATATAAGACCAGTGTTTCTAATAAAAATGACACATCATAATTGTCCACAAGCTAATTAAACTCTGACTTGAACCAGGTTCATCTATAAAAACATTTAGCATATCCAGTCAAAGCAAGCTTATGACAAAATAATGCTGTAAAGACGTTTTATGAACAGTGATTAAATAATCCTCCTTCTGTCTTTTCAGGCCCTCTGCTGCTCCTAATGATGGAGTGCCAAAGGTATGAAGTACAATTTTTGTTATAAACAATACATTAGCCTAAGCTATTTTTAGCTCAATTTATTTATTAAATAGTATAGGTTTACATGTAAGTAAGCATGCTCAGTGTGCCCTTCTGAGATTATGTCACACAATTTTGGTTTGGCATGTGGAATGGCCCCGAGCACCCTTTTAACCTATATGGCACAGACAGAGCTTTCATTCATACAGCAGCGTGAAAACACAGTTAATTTTGATGTGATGGTTGTGCTGTGCTGTTGGGAATGCTGATTTACAAGCATGGTGTTTTTGTTTTTTTTTGTGGATTTTCTGTTTGTGCATCTTGTTTTTCACCTTCATCCAGGATGAGCCTCAAGAAATCATTAAGCCCGTTCCAATCACTCACCCTTCCCCAAGCACCACATATACCAAGCCAAGTCAGCCCACTCCTGCATACAACAAGACAGCTCGTCCATTTGGCGGCAGCGGGGTTATGGCTACTTCCTCACCGGCTGCTACCAAAGTCGCTTCTATACCCTCTGAGTCATCCGCTTTTACACCAGCTGCCCCTTCCCAACCACCGCAACCCCCGTTTTCCCTAAGGTCGAGTCAAACTGCCGCGGACCCGGCTCCAGCCAGTTCAGTTCCCAAACCCAGCTCTGGTCGCTCCACCTTCACCTCCTCATCTGCCTCTTCCTCCTCATCTAACTCCTCCTCTCCAGCCAGAATGACAACCACCTCCTCCCATCCTAATGTCCCCCAGCCCTCTGTCTATAACACACCTATCAACCTTTACTCCAATGCCAATGCTTCTGAGGTGGCTATGGGACAGAGGCGAGGTCTTTTGGAGAGCCATGGACTGTCGGAGCATGTCAACGGGTATGTACCATTCATCAAACCAATTTGTCATGTGTTTTGTCTCACCCAATCCCTTTATCCTAAAAGGAAGTATAGCTGGAGTCTAGTCTGTGTTAAGCTGATGTAAGTGCAAACTGTTATTTACAAATATACGTGCAATGTGTGCTTCAGAGAGCAAGCCACAGATTAGGACATCTTTGCCTCTCAGACTTCCTGAAATATTGTCTTAAATGAATATACAGTATTCTAATCTGATCTTCCCTTCTTACCTCAATCTCTATTAAAGCTTTTGCAGTAAAGGTCAAATAGTGATGGAGCAAATATCAAAACAGCCCACCACCTATGTTTTCAGACAGTGTCATAAAAGAAAAATCTTAGGTAGACTCTATACTCTGTTTCAATCTTCTAAAGGGCAACTAGAAAGGGAACAGATGTAAATGAATGATGTAAATGTAAATGCTAACTGCTGCCTATTTACACTTGAGAGCTGTTGAACAAATCTACCTAAAATACACTACTTGCATTAACATTTGTTTTTAATTAGCCTAAATCCTGGCAGCTGTGTGCTTCTACAGAGCACAGACAGAACAGTTTGGCTGGACTGGTCTTCATCAGCAGTTTTTTGGATCAGTAGCTGGGTTACAGTAGGCTGAAATAGGTTTGCCTCTCATTGTTTTTTTTTTCTGTCAACTGAAAAAATAGGTCATAGTGATCTAATTTATGGGATTTATGTCACCAGAGTGGCTTGTTGTAGTTAAAAAAAAAAGTCTGTAAAACCCAATGAATTTCTTTTTGGTCATATGGAAAATAGCAGAAATTGAGCAACAGAAAATAGATTGATTTCTAATATGTCATGATGCTTAGGTATAAAATTAACAGACTAGTTTAATTGTCCTTTACATGCACTACTACTGTCTTTGCCATCTCCTCAGTCTTTCTTTTGCCTGAAATCTTGGACTGTCGGCCTCTAGAGGTAGTATGTATTTGTTGCAGCGTGTGTGTTTGAGAGCTTGTGTGCTAACCTGCATGCCTTCTTGTTGTGGTTTCTGTGGTTTCCTCTATGCACATTCTCTCAGAAGGGTGTTTTGAACTATACTTGTTCTCTCCAACTGGTCTATTTATGTTCCTTATGGGCTTCAATTATTTTCCATTTACCCTTTCTTTACCCATAGGAGGAAGAAGAGACAGATACCAAGTTAGTGCAGTGAATGATAAAGTAGCTTTCTAACCATGTGGAATGTGATTATAGCTTTTGCATCTCTCTACTTTATGATTACCAAAGGCATGCTGCTTGCACCTCTTTGACCTAATCCTCACAAACCTTATGTTTCTATTCATTAACTTACCATACTTGCTTATTTCAAGGTCCAAAGAGCTGTGAAACCCTATAAATAACCACTGTCTGATACTGACCCCTGCACAACACACAGAAGGGGTCAGTTCATACTGTTAATTAATTTTTTTAGAAGCATCAGGCTCTGTGCTAGCTAATACTGTGTTTACACCCAGTGAAGCCTGGCCTGTCATCACACTGGGCCTCTTAAGTCACCCAAGTCTGCATCTGTCTGGCTCCATCTGCTACTGTGTTTATTCAAGGCCAGTCAAATCACAGCCAGTATATTCTGCTTTGGCTGAGAATAGCCTGTCTTGTGCTCTTTTTGATCACACTTCACCTCCTCTCTCTTGAAACACACACACACACACAGTGAAGGAAATTGCATACACTTGGTGTTTATGGCATCAAACTTGACTCACAGCTTAGGACAGTACTTGAACACTAACCTTTGTATGCAAACACTCTATAAATATTATTGCATTCTAGAGTACTGTCAAATTATTTTTGGAGTAAAAGACGAGCCTTTAATTTGAAAGCACATCACTCCCATCTTGTGGTGAATTGTAGTCACTGTCGCTTTCATCTTTCAGTCACCCACTGCTGTTAACATGCAGTCCGTGTGTTTAATTGAATAATTTTAGCCTTTAAATCTTCTCTTTGCTTAACTCATGTCAACAAGCATTAGAGATTAGGAAGAGTTTTTTAAAGACATTTCATATCTTTTTATTCACTGGCTAACTTTTACTCTGTCGTTTTCCTCTAATAGTGAGACACAGAAAAATCTAAAGTAAGTATAGGTCAGAGCAGTTTTACATATATATCGTATAATGTCATACTAAATACACGGTACTTAATGTGGCTTTAACTTTGGGGTCATTCCTGTGCTTGTTCATTTTCTCCTCTGTACATTCTCATTGCTTGCCTGCAGAACTTCACCTCCAGCTAGACCTTGGAGGTAAAAATCAAATAGCTTTTAGGTCACATTGTGAAAAAATTATCTACAAGCTGCACCTTTGATTGATATTGACTGAGTTTTGAGCTCTTTTTGCACATGTGTGCACTGTGTGTGTTGGTTGCCATAATGGCTAGCAGTGAGTGTTACACCTTGAGAATGCATCCAAACTGGAACGTTCTTTGATTGTGTTAAATGTTTTGTCTTTTACTATTAACCTGAACAGTTTGTGTTGGGCAGTCATTATCTCCTTGATGCATATTTAAAGCACAAAAGTTTTCCATGTCCTTAATATGATTTCTTGGTTTGTTTGACTGTAAAGGAAACCCGCTGTGCACCCTGAGAATTATTCATCCCCACTAAGTGATGCCAGCAAGAAGCGTCTGATTGAGGACACAGAGGACTGGCACCCACGGACAGGCACCTCCCAGTCACGCTCCTTCCGTATCCTGGCCCAGATGACTGGCACTGAGAATGGTGTGTACCGAAATCATTGTACTCGCACATTTTTTTTTTAAAGTGCTGAAATTAGCTGGACATTATTTTAGGAATCAAGAAATCTTATAAGGCTTAGTTCAGTTTTGCAATTTATTTTGTTGTAATTACAATTGAATTTATTGTTGTCAAGATTTGTATGTGGCTGGACCCAAAAGGCAGACTCACACAACTGATGTGAAGCTCAATAGGTTTATTTACAAAGGCAGAACTATATACAATGAGCTGGCGAAGAGCAATGTGACCTTGAGGAGGCGATCTGGGAGAGTCTGGTGAGAGAGAGAAAAGTGTAAGCGATGGCTGGCAGGGAGGAAACAAAAACAAAGACTCAGAGAGACATTGGGAAACGTTCTTACTTGGTTTAGGAAAATTGGTGGCCGAGAGTGGGTCTGTAGGCAGGCAGGCTGGTTTCTGAGAGAGGTGCGGGCTGAATGGCGGGTCACGGGCAAGTACCGGGATCCACAAGCAGATCCAGCTGCGCCGCTTGTGCTCCAAGCGGGACGGTGGGTGAGTGTGTTAGGGTGTAGCTCGGACAATCCAGGCAAGCAACTAGAAAACAGATGAGAGAGGTGGTTAACCAAACCAGACATTAGTGAAGCTCACACAAGGAACAGGAGGGCCAATTTACCACCATAGTGGATGGGATGATCAGGTCGAGAAGCATTGCTACAATTGGTCCTTAAATACACAGTCCAGACGATGACAATGAATTGTAGGTGTGCAACAGCCAGCCAGCCAGGAGGAGCTCAGCTGTGAACATATGTGGAGCCTCCCACAGCTCCACCTAAAAGCCAATAAATGGAAACAAAACCCACCCAGCCTGAATCCTAACAATTATATTATATATTCATATTTTATTTTTTAATCTGACTTCTAGTATAATATTTCTAATAATCTAATTTTTCCTTCAAAACCCATATTGCCATTGTAGATAATAATGATTTAGCAGCTTCCTCAAATAATAGAAGAAAGCCATATCACATCACCATATGATTCATTTATTATTATGCATTACTGTTTTGACTATATGTCACATTTGATGTTACATGAGCAGGGTGTGGTTTTGGGCTTCCCTCCAGCTCTAAGGGTAGCGCATGTAAGTGTTTGTGGATCTGTTCAGATGCATGATGACATTTACAGTAGCTCACTTCAGTGAAGTAAGATCAGATGCCTTTTTTCTCAAGTTTTGTCAAGCACATTTCCCAGACTGGTGTGAAACATGTGATTTGCTCTGTCTGGCGTGTCTGCAGCTGAGCAATTGGAGAAGAGTCCAGGAAATGTTATCAGTTTGCAGGGATTATACTTTCCTCATTGAGTTCTTACTATCACAAAATGAACCTAAAATAGGTTTGAGTAGAGGTAAACTTACAACCTGCAAAGAGCTGGTTGTCAAACCTTTTCTGGCCTGGCTCCCTTCTGAAGCCAAAAAGCTTTACGTCCCACAACCCATCATATAGGCTGTGTCCCCATATATGTTCACTGACCTGATTTACATAACACTTTACATTCAACTTCATTTTCATTGGTGTTTTTTCTTTTTTTATTTACTGTTGCAGAGCAAACTCCAGACAACATTGGAAAGAAGTAAGTACTATAATCTAATTTGGTGTATGTTTGTGAGTTTTTTTTTCTCTCTGACTTCATCTTTCTCACTGTCTGGGTGTCTATCTTTTGAGTACTTTTGCAGAAAGAAATGCATCTGCTTTGGCAATTTTACTGTTGTAAGTTCTTGATTGTAGAGGTTTTGGATTCAGAATTGGCCCTCAAAATAATTGTATAAGCATGCCGAGAAACCTGTGATTTAGAATAAAGTACTGATTTCCTGATCTTATGCTTGGATCATTCTTAATTTGGAGAAACCAATTTCAAAGCTCTCAGGGGGAAGATGGGTGAGTGGAGACAGCCATGGACTTAGCCTAGGCTGTGATTGCTACTGCTTTTCTCATATTGAAGTTGAATTAATCTGCAGTAAACACAGTCTGCCCACTGTACCAGATCCCCAACCAACCAGTGTGTCATTTACTCTTCGCGTTGTGGGTTATTAAGTAGTACTTGGGTAAAAGCAGCTCTGCCAAGAGGAGATTCTTGCTCTCCTTCTGTTAGTGAGATTTTAGTACTTCTCTAGAAGAAAAGTGACTATTACACATCTGCCTTGGTTGATAAATTCAAGCTTGTAAAGAGTTTATGCATTTTCTTTGATTTTCTTTTTTTTCTATCCTTCCTTCATTTATTTCTTTGCCTCTTTGCTTGCATTTGTTATCTTTACTTTGTTTCTGATATCTTAACCTTCCAACCTTTCCCTTTTCTCTTCTTTTCTTTAATCTTTTCTCACGGGGCAAATCAGATTGAACAGGTTGGACCCAGAAGTTATAGGACACAAGTACAACAAGCTGAGAGACTGGCATCATGGCGTTTCAGCACGAGTGCTAAATGTGCAGTAGAAAAGGGTTTGTTTTGCTTAATGTTTTATTTAATTTTGACCATTATTAAACTTATATTGCCTCCCTTTGCACACCAGGATAGTTATACCCATCATTTGGTAAACTCTATGATAAGGTAAATGTCCAGTTCTAAAGTGACAAGGAAACGAACCCTGTTGCAAAAATTATTTGTTTCTGGTGATATGTAATTATATTTAAAACTGTAAATGATTTATGCATGAAAGTACATGTGTTTGATTACAAATGCAGCATAACATTATTCTGTAGTGTATAGTATGTGTTTCTGTAGTGAATTGTTTATATCTGAGCCTCCACTCTTAATCTTATTCTTTATCATTCTGAGCATATTCTGTGTCATTTTCCTCTGTTTTCTACACTAACCAAAGTGATATTTGTCCACCTTTGATGATTTTACTTCAATAAACTTCTTTCTTCATTGTCTTTTCCTAATGTTTTATTTCTTCTTTTAATCTTCTGTGTTGGAAAAAGTACATTTGTCAATAAGACATTTCCAGCTTTTGAATGTGTGATGTAAAATAATTTTTTGTACATGAGGAATATAAATTAAAATCTCCACTTGTGTGAAAAAAGTTTTCACAGGAAAAACTAAGTACACTCCATGATTCAGTACCATGTAGAATCCCCTTTAGCAGCAATAACTTGAAGTAATCATTTTCTGTAGGACTTTATCAGTCTCTCACATCATTGTGGAGGAATTTTGGGCCACTCTTCATTGTTCAGAGGTTTGCAGGCATTTGTTTATGTACAGCTCTCTTTAGGTCCCATCACAGCATTTTGATCAGGTTAAGGTCTGGACTTTGACTGGGCCATTGCAGCATCTTGATTCTTTTCTTTTTCAGTCACTCTGTTGTAGATTTGCTGCTGTGCTTGTGATCATTGTCCTGTAGCTTGACCCAGTTTTGGCCAAGCTTTAGCTGTCAGACTGATGGCCTCACATTTGACTCTAGAACACTTTGGTATACAGAGGAGTTCATGGTCGACTCAATGACTGCAAGGTGCCCAGGTCTGCAAAACAAGCCCAAATCATCACCCCTCCACCACTGTGCTTGATAGTTGGTATGAGATGTTTGTGCTGATCTGCTGTGTTTGGTTTTTGCCAATTGTGGTGCTGGCCAGACATTTCCACTTTGGTTTTGTGTGTCCAAAGGGCATTGTCCCAGGAGTCTTGAGGTTTGTCTAGAATTTGCAAACCTAAGCTGTGCAAGTAGCAGCACCTGGCTGCTCCTTACCCTCTTAATTCCTATGGAAGCAGTAAGGGTATACTTTCTTTTTCACATGATTGTATCTAGTCCTCCTGTTCAAGCAATGAAGCATACATTATATTATTCAAAATACCATCCAATTTGAAATGAGTTTTAGGTATTCTTCATGCTGCATGTCCACTAGAAGACCTATTTGGTATATTTTTCTTGGATTATTTTTATTTTAACTTACTGGTCATTCAAGCAGTAACACATAGAAGTCTGCATAAGACACAGAAAAAACATTGGATAGGATCAAAACAAGGATTAAGCATAAAACCACAAATCTGTTGCTGATGGCACAATAGACCTAGTTGTTTAGTAACATGCAGTATGATCTAGCTAAAAAATGATCCAGGGTTACAAATTGTTAACCTGTTGATGCAAAGCCTTTGCATCAACTCAGCCCTGCACAGCAAAAGTGCCTCCCCAAGGGTTGCTAAGTGATCATGTCATTGTCTGATTAACTGGGACTCCTTGCTGTCTGCCACTGTTTATCAAGTGGTTGGAAGTTTGGTTGCATCAAGGGAGAAATTGTTAAAAACAACATAATTATAGAAACTCAAAGGGCAGCTTGAAGAACCAGGAGAGGATCAAAAAATAGCAGCACCTATCATTTCCTCCTAAAATACATTGTGAATTTAAACTTTTTGCACTGTCACAAAGTTTCAGTATCTCCTCTGTGAATAATAGCAACAACCACCTAATGAGGCCACTGAAGATGAAAAAAATATTGGAGGTGAAGTTGCATGTACAAGTGCCACTAGTACAACTAGTAGTTGTTTTGATTTAAAATTTTAGCACCTGCAGCATAAGAACCTGCACATGACCAGGTGGCTGTACTCGAAGTTCAGTACAATTAGTGGAACAGCACTCCTGCTGGATTTCTTTATTATTAACAGATTTGTTTCCATTAGGTATTTTTAATGACTGGTGTCAGTTTGGTTGAGAGTGTATTAATAGTCAGTCAAAAATGGTGGTGGGGTATTTTCAGTGCAAAGAAGATCAAAACACGGTTGATTATGCAAATGTAGGCTGCTTATCACACTGCTAGTCATTAAAGCTGAAGGTGAAAACATGTCTCAAGTCTAGCTATAGGTTAGGCCTAGGCAAGCAGTAATTATTGTTATATACTACATGAAAAAAGTCAATGTAATGTCCTCTGAAATCATGGAAAAACGACTGTGGGCTTGTGTGTTGCTGAATTATATGACGTGTGTATATCTGTTTTTTTTAGTGAGGCAGTTGATAAAACCACTCCCACTGTGCACACCTCACCTGCAGCGAAAACATATTCCAAACCTGCGGCAGCGCCCACAAACGGCAACGTTGTCCCCGCTTCCAAATTTAAGAGCCCTGCAGCCCAGAACAAAGCCTCCCATCAGCCTGGAGGTCCATCAGGTAGAGTAATATACTGTACAGAAATCCTCACCTTTTCTCTTCCTAATTCTGTTGTTTACAGCCGCTTACATGATTCTGCTTCTGCCTGGAACATACAATTTATCATGTAGTTTTTGTTTCTAGCCTACAGAGGGCAGCACCCATTCGTCTTACCTGACACCAAGCCATTTAAGATTATGAGCTCTATAAAACCCAGAGATATTCAGTTAATGAGCTCATATTATTGGCTTTTCCCAAGATCCCCTTAGCCAAATAGATTGTGAAAGTGAGAATTAAATGCTTTATTTTCTTTGAAAGCCGCTCTTTTAATACAGCAATTCCTGGCATGAAAACTTTAAGAAATCAGGGAAAAGAATCAGTCCGCGATCGTTATTAGCAATGCAACTGTATGTTACAAGCATGCTCTCGCACATAAACAGATGTACTGTGCACCCAAAAGTATTTCCCTGGACGTCTTTTAAAAGCAACTGCTGAAAGGTGCCTCAGAGTGAGAGCAGGGGAGGACACAGTTAGGTTTTTGTTGACTGCTATTTGTCAGATTAAAAAATACTTGAGTTCAAGAAAACAAGCACATATCTCATGTGAAAAGGGACTGAGTATGTGGAATGTGCTATGCATCATTCATATTTATAGTATTTATATGAATTTATCATTTTGGTAATTTAAATGCCAGCACACTTTAAAGAAAAGTGTTTTGAAAACTCCAGCCCGTTTCAAAACGCGTTGGAGTTTTAGTTTCAATATAACCATGGCATGAGAATAAAGGCATTTTACATTTCATTTAAAGAGAGAGTGCCTTGGAGGGTTTTTAAAAATATATTTTAGCTCATTTCCCTTTGTGTTTGGATTAAAAGCTTTTCTATGCATGCTCTCTGAAGCTGTGAGAAGGACAAAGATAAAATCAGAGACACAAAAACAGACTGAAGTAAAAAGAGCTGCTACTTAAAAGGCATTGGTTACACAAGAAAACATTTTCCTCAGCTTCAAAAGTTCCAGTGTGCTTCGTGTTTAAAAACAGAAAAATTCTGCGCTTCCAGTAAGAATTTGTCTCTGTTAAAAGCTATTCTGTTTTTCCAGGTGTCTTGGAATTTGTTTTGCTCAGTAGGAAAAATCATGGGTGGGTGGCTTTGTCCAACCCTGATCTGTCATGGTTCAGGCATTGAAGTCATCAAATAATTCCCATTCTTCATCTGACCACACACCCCTAATCTCTTCTTTTCTAATAGCTGCATCTATTAATTATTAGTTGTTTGTTCATTTTCAGTTTTGAATTTTTTTTAGTCTTCTGACCCATAATTTTACCCATTTAGGTTTTCCTAAGGGTGGAGCACTTCCTTCATTTGGCAAAGTCGCCAATCCTGCTCCAAAAGGACCAGACCGCCCCACCCCTCAGCCACATCCCGAGGACCTCAACTCACTGGTACAGCGGGCTGAGCACATCCCAGCTGGTACACGCACCCCAATGTGCTGCAAGTGCAACAATGTTATCAGGTATGTCAGAAAAACTGCATTCACCAAAGGAGCTTTGGAACAATAAAACAGTTTTCATTGGCTACATTTACATTTACATCAGTGTAAAGGTCTATACAGTTTACAGCATATCATGCAGAGTTTTTGTGTAAAACTCCTCAGGTGGAGCTTTATGTTTATGATCCCTGCTTATTCCCACCAGGGGACCATTCCTTGTGGCCATGGGCATGTCATGGCACCCTGAGGAGTTCAACTGTGCTCACTGCCACTCCTCCCTGGCAGAACATGGATTTGTGGAAGAGGGGAAGAAGGTGTACTGTGAGCGTTGCTATGAGCAGTTCTTTGCTCCCACCTGCGCCCGCTGCCAACAGAAGATTCTGGGGGTGGGTTAAAAATACGAAAAAACAATAATTTTTCTCTGTCTTTTTCCACTTTAACTAGAAACTCTTTCACATTATCCTCCACTCTTTATCACAATAGGAAATGAATCAAAGGCTGATCAAATCCACTGAAGTGCATGTGATTGCACATTTAAAAATATACAGCACAAGTGCATTGTGTGTTGTAACTTTGATCCTAGTAATAGGTTGGGTTCAAATAAGAACTTACTGTAATGTGATACTGTAATATGTATTCATACAATCATATGTTTATAGCAGTGTTCTCAGTCACAGCAGGACAAATTTGAATTGGTTGTCTGGATTTAAGCAGATGCTGTCCGTCTGCTAACACTAAAGTAGTCACTGCTTTTGAGTCGTTTTGTAGAGATAAATAAAAACAATATTGATTATATAATTTATATATATGTAATTTTAAGCTCAACAGTCTTTAATTTTATTTATTTTCTCTGTAGGAGGTCATGAATGCCCTTAAACAGACCTGGCACGTGTCCTGTTTCGTCTGTGCAGCCTGCCACCAGCCAATCAGAGGCAACACGTTTCACATGGAGGATGGACAGCCATACTGTGAAAAAGGTTAAATGAGGTCTTGTAAAGAAAATAAAGAAAATT
This sequence comes from Heterochromis multidens, assembly GCA_015108495.1. NCBI lineage: Eukaryota > Metazoa > Chordata > Actinopteri > Cichliformes > Cichlidae > Heterochromis > Heterochromis multidens. Next base: position 2,718 of record VUQS01032256.1, on the reverse strand, counting down.
ACTTGTTCAAACAGACTAACATTTTATCAATGTACTGTTCACTCAGACTACTACAACCTGTTTGGGACCAACTGTCATGGCTGTGACTTCCCCATTGAGGCAGGGGACAAGTTCTTGGAGGCTCTAGGATTTACCTGGCACGACACCTGTTTTGTTTGCGTGGTAGGTTCAGGAGATCATTTCTCTCTGCAACAACAGTCAGAACTAAACACAAGTAAATACTGTCAATATTGCATTAGGAAAACAACTATATCATGCTTGTTTCTCTCTACAGGTGTGCTCTACTAACCTGGAAGGTCAGCCATTCTTCTCCAAAAAAGACAAGCCTTTGTGCAAGAAACATGCCCACACCGTCAACATCTGAGCTGACCCTGTGAATATACATAAGATGGGGTCACACTGTCAGTTTGCAGCAAGTTATATTTCAAGCAGATGTTAAATATTTTCTTGAGTAAAAAAAAAAACAAAAAAAAAAAAAGGTTTACTGGCATTCTTTAAGAATAACGTGGTCAAGCTTTATTTTCTGCTCTAGTATTGTGTTATAAGCTATTATCATTAAGCATTTCATGCCACTTTAGTAGAATATGCAAGAGTAAATTCAGTGCACTGTTCACGCCTTTGTAAGTTCTGTATCTACACTGATGGATTTGTAATACGCATGTTATGGTGGAGGTTTGTTGAGGATGAGAAAATTTAGTTTACAGGGTTTAGGAATTAAGCTTATTTACCTTTAAGTTAAAAAAAAGTATATTTTAGACAGGGATCACTCAGTCAATGTGTTCTGGCAAAAAGAAAATGGGAAATATTATTAATAGTAATTTTTTAATTACTTGATGTGGTATTTAGTTATCACCACTAAATGAAAATACCAGGCAGTAATGTATTAAAATGTGCAACTTATACATTGTGCATGCTGTATTTTATTATTCATGCATCCACGAGTATTTTGAAAGGGCTCTGTAATGCCAGTTGAATAAAGTGGGGATGTCCTGCTGTTTCTGTTCATGTTGTAATGTCTATACTTCAGTAGTTAAATGGTTAAGTGAGTATCCTTCCAGTGAGTATCCAAAATGGAACTGAATTGAACCAGCTCCTTTTCCTTCCATTCTATTTTTCTTATTTTGTGCTAAACTATTTCTGACTTTGAGAAGCTGAACCCCCACCCCCCACCCCACTGTGACTACCTGTCATAACTTGTGATTTTATTTTGATTCAGGTTACCAAAACAGTTTTTAAATATATTTTCAGAAGTGGAGCTCTGCTGTCAGGGTTTTTTTTTTTTGTTTTGTTTTTTTTGTTTCTTTGTTTTGCACACTTTCTATGCATTCATTTAAATTAAAGGGTTCAACATTGGCAACCATGCAGCTTTTCAAAACCATGTTATTTTATTCTTTTGCACCGGACACTGGATCAAAACTCTCTATTGTTGTTTATGCTCTATTTATATGATTGTAAATGCATAAAAAGCATTGCGGCAAGTGTGTGATATATCACGACTTCTTACTGTATGTCTGCTATAAATTTGCAGTTGGAACTATTATTATATGGGGAAGCTTAAGAGGCAGGCAGACAGGCACCATGCACTTAAACTTCAGTAAGAAGTTTAAGTAGCCTACAAATCTCTACATGAGGATGAAAGAAACTAGACTTCTGTCTTGTCTTGTCTTGTAACTGTTATAGACAGTCACACAGTTCAGGGATAACAGACAACACATTCAATATTCAACATATTCAGCGAGATTCAATAATTTTGCCACCCTACATGAGCCGAGATTATTGCCATTCTGCAGGACGTCAGAGGTGGGAGCTGTGGGACACGAGATTTAAGCAGCCTCCAAAAACCACTGGTAGCCTACACTTGGAAAACACCTCAAGACAGAGGGGCACATAGGTACAAATGAAAGAGAGCAGAGTAGATTTCAAATCAAGAACGACTGGGATTTTGTTGTGCAGTTTTAAGAAGAGGTGGTAAGTATACTTTTAAAAAAGGAAGCCTTTCTTGTCCCCGTAGGAGCGCAGTTTGAGCTGCGCTGATACTCATGCAGTGGATAACCAGGCTTTCGTCACTGAAACCCGGAGGGGTCCGTGATTTGTTTTCCGTGCTGCTGTTCAGATGAAGTGCTTATTTGGCTGCCTGCGAGGGGTTATTTGGTGGCAGCAGCTGCGCCGAACAGCGTTATTGGTGGAGTCTGTGACGATGGTGATGATGCTTAATTTGATCGCGGCGGTACATCTTAATGTCCGATTAGATCAAGAATCGCCTCGGAGTTGCATTACGATAAGATACAGCTGTTTTAATCCACTGACGTAACTGAGTAAAGAGTTGTGATAAACGCCTATTCTGTTAAAATCTACATTTTGGCTGATTTTTAACACATTTTCACAGTTATCGCTTTCGTTGTTTTTAGTATGGCAGTCATCTTCATCAACAGATAGGATTAGCCCAATTGTTCACTTGTAATTTCTATTTTTTTTATATCAGTATTTGGTTGATTTATTCAACTGATTACATATCAAAACTCCATCAGTTGAGATCATATAATCGCATAATATATAATCAAAAACTATTTAACAATGTAATCACTTACTGATTGTTTTGATGTGTGACTGCTGTGCTCACTAGTCAGTTAGGATTCAGATGATGCTCTTTTTAATGCAGAGGGAATACAATACATACAATACTGTAAAAAAAAAAAAAAAAAAAAGTAAATTGGTATA
>VUQS01032255.1:0-11227 GCA_015108495.1 Heterochromis multidens | reverse complement strand
AGACAGAGTGAGAGAGAGGCAGAACAAGAGAGAGAGAGAGCACTAGACATGGGGATGAGACAGGGAACCAGAAAACCAAAGATACTCAGGGAATACAGAAATGTAAACATAAAGGCACTCCAGAACAAAAGCATAAATCTCTCATAATGCAAAAATAAACAAAAGCTCAAAACCCTGGGTCACATACCCAGGGACCATGACAGAAATGGCAATTTTATGTATATACCACATTTCATTACATGTAAACTCAATGTGCTTAACATAAAAGATAAAAAGATAAAAACCTATGTAGGTCTAAAATGCCTTAAGGCAATAAAAACAAAAACTTTACAGAGATAAAAATACAGCATACACACACACACACACACACACTTATTAAGTGTAGGCCTGTGAGAATAAAAAGGTTTTGAGCCTGTTTTTGAATGTAGACACAGTTGTAATTGACCTCAGGTCAGCAGGCAGCTTGTTCCAAAGAACAGGAGGGCAGTAACTGAAAGCACCTTCAGCACACTTAGATCTGATTCTGGGAACAGTTAAAAAATCTGCTCCTGATGACCTGAGAGGTCTCATTGGGTTATAGACATTGAGCAAGTCAGAGATGTACTGGAGGAGGGGGAGAAAAACCATTGAGAGCTTTATGAACTAATAGAAGGATTTTAAAGAAAGACTGCGAATTCTAAATTCTAACCTGGCAGGACAGATACACTGACAAACACACAAACACCCACATTATATTAAAAGGCTACAGTCTGGCTCTGAGTTATACAGACTCACGAGCAGAATGTGGATAAAACTCTGCTGTCCTCTGCTGACATTTCAGAACATGTTGTTCTTTACAGAGTAGCAGTGTCCTGGTCAACCTGACATTTGTCCATCACATCTGTCCATATCACTCACACACATGGCAGTAATCAGTTATGAGGTGACTGAGGTCTTAACCTGAAACTTTTCAGAATAAGACAGTTAAAATTGGCATTAATCAGTGTGTCACACTCTCTACATGGCTTTTACATTGAAAAGACTCCACAAGAATTCAACAAGTTATGGCCTGCTCTGCAATCCTACTCATTGGGTTGTGTTTAGGGGGTTAGGTTGAAGCATGATCCACAAGGAATGACAACTGGTTGGTTTAAGTAGAGGAGTAAATCAGAAGCATAGAGTCACTGAGTATTTAACTGTTGCCCTTGTGCTATTTTAATTGCAAGGGAAGAAATAAGTCTGTATTTGTTATATTTCATTGTTTTAAAAGAAAAAAGAAGTAAGCTGTACAAAAAAAAAATCCTCTACAGTTTTCCAAATTTCTGGTTTTGATTGTATGGTAACACATTGGACCACAGGTGCAACACCTTAAATATGATACATTAAGGGAAGAAATTCTGGACCTTATTAATTTCTAAACTGTGGTTATGGCCCTGCTGACACACAAACATGTTTCTGTCTTGGTGTCATTGTCTTTGTGTTATTGTCTTTCCATTATCCATTCTGGTTTTCTTATTATATGTAATTGTCTTCTCCTTTGTTTTGTTAAATATTGTTTATTGGATTTTTATTATTCTTATTGCCATGAATACTAAGACTTAACAAGGTGTGTGAGACAAAGAAACACAAACAGGCCTAAATTCAGGGGAAAAAAGCGATGAGGCACAAACAGAAACATAGGAAAGATTATTAAGATTAAGATTATTACAGCTTGTACTACTACTACAAATAATACACAAGTTATGAACCAAAATTCAATAAATCACAAAAAATAGAAGACAGCATATTACCAGAACTAACCCTCATGATATACCAGAATAGCAAAGGAAACATGAACCAGAGCACAGGATTGCAAAACATCAGTTAGGAAAGATGTGAAGTAAAAACAGAAATTAAAAAACTCAAAAATACCACAAGAAATCAAACTCACTATTAGAATAATAAAAAAATAGAATGAGCAAAACACTAGAATATCAAAACCCAAACAGGAACTCAAGCTCAAATATATTCACTAATAATCCAAAACTCAAATACATAAATACCCTCAGACCATGACAGTTAGAGCCTCATATGTGGTTTTCTGTGTTTTTACTTCCCTCCTTTGTTCTTTTCCCACCTTTGTTACACACTGATCGTTATGTGTATTTAGTTTGTGTGTGTTTCTTTTCTCAGGCTACTCCACACATACACAGGTATTTTCATGAAAATGCAAAAAAACATTGTCAAGCGCCTTCAAGCACATTCCAAAGAAACAGGTGGCGATATAACCCTAGCCGCATAGAAATGTTGGCCGATCAGAAGCCGACAAGCAATAACATGGCACAGACACAGAGTTTGACCTCAAAAAAGGAGAGAAAGGTGCACACCTTTGATGTTTCTAAATTGGTCATAGGCGCGAATGGTTGTCTGTCTCTCTGTGTTGGCCCTGCAACAGACTGGTGACCTGTCCTGTCTTACCCCTCCCAATTCAAGTGCATAATGCTAGCTAGGACCCAAGTTTATGTCGTAATTACCCACTAATCAATATATATTTCTAAGTACAATATTTTTTTTCTATTAAATAACCTAAAAAAACCTACTGACTGTGCCTTTAAGTTGAGTAGTAGGACAGCTAGTGGATATAATCTATTCTCTGCCTTCTTACTTTAGCATAAGAACTAAAAGACTAACCTTAACAGTCAGTCTAAGTCTAAAGTTTTAAACCTCAAACAGCTCTTTGAACCAGCCAGAATTTACTCACTATGATAGTTTGAAACTTTACCAAATAGAGATCTCTCTCTTTTTTCTTCCTCCCCTCACCCCCAACCGGTCGCAGCAGATGGCTGCCCCTCCCTCAGCCTGATTCTGCCAGCGGTTTCTTTCTATCAAAAGGGAGTTTTTCCTTCTCACTGTCGCCAAGTGCTTGCTCATATGAGGTTGTCTGATTGTTGGGTTTTTCTCTCTATTATTATAGGGTCTTTACCTTACAATATAAAGCGCCTTGAGGTGACTGTTGTTGTGAATTGGCGCTATGTAAATAAAATAAAATTAAAAACAAGAATTGAATTGAAATTGAAAGACAGACGTATACACTGACACACCAAAGGTTGCACACAGGTCAGTGCATGATGTCTACATTGTATCATTCTCTTTGTTTCGGCAGTTATTCCCAAGATTAGCGTGTCTCCACCCTCATCTCTTTCTCCTTTACTGCATTTTTTCTCTTCAGCCCTACAAACACATCAAACACTGGAATGATCCAGGGCTGAGAAAAAAAAATGTCAAATAAATGTGAGTGAGATGAAGGAAATTTGAAAACAAAAAGTAATATCCACTTCACAGGCATGCTGTAGATGATTCCCCTCTTCATCCTCCACCTCATCCCTCTCCCAATATCCTCCTTTCTTGGTTTCCTTTATTGTGGGAACGTATTACAGGTGTGATGTGTGTTCACTTGTAAGCAGCAGAAACATCGATTTTCTGTCGCCTTTAGAGGATAACCAAAGGATATAACACTGCATGATGGGATGCTGAGTGTGTGTGTGTGTGTGTGTATGCCATATTGTCAAGATTAGTGCAAGGAAGAGAAAAATATAAATGTATGTACCTCACTGACAGCCATACTACTGCACGATAAAAGACACCACACACTCTTCTATTCTCACAAAGTGTTTGTATACCTGAGCAGTATTTTTCTGTGTTTTGCACATTGTACAGAGACCCTTTCTAAGGTTTTTGCAGAAGGTGAAAAGCTGATCGTATGACTTTAAATTTGGGGTTTTCAAAGAGTTTAATATGAAGGTAGTAGTGGGTGTAGGAAAGGTTGAGAGCAAATAGTTGAAAAATATGTAGGAACAATGAGCTCACACAACCATACACAAGTGTGTGTGTGTGTGTGTGTGTGTGTGTGTGTGTGTGTGTGTGTGAGAGAGAGAGGGAGCGAGAGAGAGAAAGAGATTTGTGTCAGAGTTGTAATTTGTCTGCACTGAACCATGCCTATTGTTGTCCTTGTAAACTGAGAGCAATGAGTGTTTCATTCAAGATGCATCTGATAAAAGAATCTCTACCGTATGAATTCAATTAATTTGGCTTGTCTCTCTCTCTTTCCATCCATCCCTTTTTTCATTCCCACCCTCCCCTCCTCCCCTCCACTCAGGTTATGGTGGGGTGGAGTTACTGTTGGTCCTGTGGGGCCTGGATCTCTCTTCGCCCTGCCCTCGCCACTGCATCTGCTACACTTCACCTAGCACCGTCTCCTGCCAGGCCCACAACTTCCATGCTGTGCCTGAGGGCATCCCTGCTCAGAGCGAGCGTGTTTTCTTGCAAAACAACAAGATCCAGCGGCTACTTCGAGGCCATTTCTCGCCCACTACCACTATGTTGTGGCTTTACTCCAACAACATCTCCTATATACAACCATCCACCTTCCATGGCTTTGATCGCCTAGAGGAGCTTGATCTTGGGGACAACCGACACCTGAAGGCCGTTGCCTCAGACACTTTCCTGGGACTTGGTCGGCTACATGCCCTTCATCTATACCACTGTGGCCTGATCACCCTCCCTCCAGGGATCTTTGCAGGCTTACATAATCTCCAGTATCTCTACCTACAGGTACATGGATAACAGCCACCTTTTATCTCTACTGTGTACTGCATCTGCCGCCACAATCGCATTATGGTGTAATTTGTCAATCACTCTGGTTCAACACTTACGCCCCATGACATGCTCCCCGATCAAATAACTGAGTATAATGAAAATACCACAAACCTTCCCGAAACAAAAATATACCTACAGTACAATTTCTGTGGTTAACCCCTGCAAGATAGCTATGCAATCTGAATCAATGCTTGAATATATGATTTCATTAATTACATAGCAAGTCTAAGAAGAGAAAAGCTTCTAGTATATTGGAAGGATCTTCTATTTATAAAATATTGATGTTGACACTGAATAATAGTGATGCATGTACTGTTAGAAGGGTTTGTATGTCAAAGTATCCTTGGGCAAAATGCTGAACCCCACGCATCCATCAGAGTGCGAGTGTGTGGATGTTAGGTTAAAAGTCCTTAGCCATAGAAAGAAAGCGCTTGAATGTTGTGTGAAAGGGTGAATGAGGCTTGTAGTACTTCGAATGCTTGAATTGGGTAGAAACACGTTATATAAGTATCAGTTCATTTATCAAATGTCTTTGGGTCCTTTAAGTGCAAATGTCAGAGGTCTGTTAGTTTTGATTTACTTACTAGTTGTTGTCAGTCAGCTAATGCATTCTAACAGGGTTAGACATGAAAGTGACTGGGTTTTACCTATTTCTCTTCAAATAAACAGACTGTTTAGAGTTTTACGCCCAAATAAAAGTGGAATTCATAATATATTAGGAGATTAGAAAATTCTGTTTTCAGATCATGTTTTTGAAAAGACAGTTTATCAGCACTAAAAGTGTTCCTACAACAAGCTTTACTGTCACAAAGGGAATAAATTCATGAATTTATCAGATGATGAGCTGTATTCTTAGTATTGACAGGGAAAAGCATTGTTACTATAGGCAGTTTTTAAAGCTGAAATTATACAGCTGACTGTGTGACAGTTGAATGTGTGTGTGTTTTTTTCTTAATGGACAGTTCTTATTTGATTGATTTTTTTTATTATATTGAGAGTAAACAGCTCATAGCCTTTGTCTTATTGACAATTTGTAGCTTATAAGTGCTTTAACAGTTTGAATTATGGCTAATTGGGCATTTATTAATTTATTTTTTTAATAAATGAAACAAAAAAGTTATGCTTTTCTTTTTTTTTCCTCTGCTGCACTGAAAGCTTACTCAAAACTGTCCAAAGGTTCATTGTGGGTTGTGAATTTTGTGTATTGTTACAGCCCTCCTTAGTAACTGAGGTAACAGTTACAGATTGCCATGTTTGACAGCATTTTTACCTATTATCACCTATCATTTTTTTTAAAGAAACCCCAAAGAAACAAAAAATAAACTTACAGAGGAAAACAGCTAGTAGAGTGAGAGTAGATTACACTTAGTTACACTTAGCAAGCTCCATTCTCTCCCAACACCTCCAAACATACACATGCTTTTTAATTCAAACAGTCCACTCAGAAGCAAAGAAAATTATTTTTGACCCCCTTAACCCTTTAACACCCAAATATTCTTCAGGCCGCCAGGGCTTATTTTGTAATTTTGGCTGTACAATTACAAAATAATTCTCATCTTTCAGGAACCATTTGAATTTTCTCTCATGTGTGTCGTGTGTGATGCTGCAAGTCATGTACAAGCCACACAAGGGGATATTACTGCTAAAATCAATGTCACTATATTATTATGGATGTTTTGTTTTTGTTTTTTTGAATAACAAATGTATTAGATAAATGAAAATGGAAATAAGATTACTCATAAAATGATGAAAATTATGCTTGATGTTTTGCAACCGATTTTAAGCTTCTCTTTCCTTTTTTCTCCACATCCTGGCAGGATAACCAGTTAGAGTTCCTAGAGGACGATCTGTTTATCGACCTACTGAACCTCAGTCATCTCTTCCTACATGGCAATCGTCTATGGAGTCTTCGCCAGAACACTTTCCGAGGTCTAGGAGTCTTAGACCGACTCCTGCTCCACCAGAACCGAATCCAGTGGGTTGATCGTCAGGCTTTCCATGATCTGCGGCGTCTCACCACCCTGTATCTGTTTAATAACTCCCTGACTGAACTATCTGGTGCCACCCTCACTCTTCTGCCAGCCCTGGAGTACCTGCGACTCAACGACAACCCCTGGGAGTGTGACTGCAAGGCCCTGTCACTTTGGGATTGGCTGCGGAGGTTCAGAGGCTCCACCTCCTCTCTGGTGTGTGTTTCACCGCCAGAGCTGGTGGGGAGAGACCTGAAAACGCTCAAGAAAGAGGAGCTTCCCAGTTGCATGTCAGGCGAGAGTCATGCACATGGTGCCCCAGGTAGGGAGGTTGAGCACGGAGAGTCTTTAAACCACCTGAACCGTCACAGAAACCATCACAACCACCATCAGCGGCCATACTTGCCCCACGGGGACCAGTACAGCTTGCCTTCACCCTCACCCCTACCACGGCCACCTAAGGGAGGTCGCAGAAACTGTACCCGCCGTGGCCGCAAGGCAAAAGGGGGGCTCAATGAGGTGCAGGTACTTCGGGAGGGGGATGAGAAAGACTATACTCCAGATGGAGGTAAATATGACCTGTCTGCCACAACAAGGAGGAAGAACAAGTGCATCCCCAGAACTTCCGTCGGCCCACCAATTGGGGTCCAGAGAGCTAATAATAAAGCAGGGTCACATCATGCAGATTATGTTTCGTGTTTCTCATCAGCTCTGCTGCTGTCACTCTACTTTGTGATCGTACGCTGAGACAGGAAATGGACACTATTGTGCTGGTGATGCAACCTTATGATTCATTCTCCTGAACCACCTTGTTCTGGCTCTTTAAATGAGGCATGTGCACATAAATGTGTGTATAAATGACTGTGTAAAAAGAACATCACTGAGAATCCCTGTGGTATTAATGCAGGGATCATTCTGAGTCATAATCAATACGTGTTAGTCAGGGAAAACTATTTTGCCCATTGCTTTGATGATGTCACCAAGGGAAACAACAGGAAAACTTTTGTGTCTCTGGCATCGATCGCTTCACTGAATTTATGTACAGCCACATAAAATAACAAGCCAATAATTCAGCAACAAGAACACACAGTAAGTATCAAAACAGTTCATGGCTTGGTCTCTGTGTTTAGCCCCCGTGACACGATAGCGCTCTCAGCCACAACCTCCATCTGTCAGTCATGCCGAGAGGAAGACATACTCATTTGTAGCTGTCACCGTGCTCGCTCAACAACATCTTAAGATAGAGAAACAAAATAAAGCAGACACAAGTGGCAGGAAAATGAGTCATTGTGAAACGTTTTAGCAGTAATAGCTATAATCATTATAAACCTGCAAATAAAGTCGTTTTACTTTCATGTGTCAGGACAGGTTTAATGTGCACCTGTATCCTTAACTTTTAACTTTTAGTCTAAATTATAAAAGTACCACAGAAATTTTTACCCAACTATTCTCCTGTCAATTCTTCAAACTGTTGAAAACTATAATTTGTCCTTGTCCTTGTATCAAAACTTCAAAAAAGCCATTCAGAACTAACCAATCATTCTAGGAGCCAGCTGGTCATAGTCAGTATAAATGAATGGGAGCGAGTGACTGAACAAAGTGAAGATTTTTGTATTAATGTTTGTATGTGCGTGTGTGTCCACTAAAAGAAAAAGAAAAAAATAACATAAAAAAATATAAAACACTAAAGCCATGCGGGTAGAATGAAGCTAGAAAGCAAGAGTGCCTAATGAGAGCCAGTTTCCAATAAGGACAAACTTTGGAGTTTCATTCACTCTTCGTCCTCTGTGGCTACAAAATGGCCTCAGTGAGTCTGTAGGGTCAGCTCATGCAGGTCAAGGAAAAGCTGAGGCCTGAGCCAGACTCACAATTCCCAGAAACTCATATGCACTTTCCTCTGTCATACCATAGAGGCTATATATACATCTTCTAAACAGAGATGATCCAATCTAAATATTCATGGGAAGCTTTCAAATGCTGGGGAAAAAAAGAAAGATTTTTTTTTCTACAATCAGAAAATACTGATGACCACCACAAGTCACAACATCTTCTGCAAAGATCCAATCATTCATCGAAAAGAGAGGAGAGAAGTAGCTCAGAATCTGTGATGATAACCATAGGACTGACAAACTACTGATTTTCTTTCTTTGCTTAGTGTGCTCCGAAACAGATGGACTCAACAATCTGCAAGCGCTGACTGGAGACTTGGATTTTAATGCTGCTATGTCTGAGGAGAGAGAAACCCCTTGCCATTTTGGAAGCTCGGGACTCCTCTTCAGGAAATAAAAAAGCACAGAAAGGACTGTGTGACATGGCGCCCTTTGAGAGGTTCAAGTACACACCTTCTACCCCTCGCAAAATAGCCCAACCTATCACCTTCACAGCCTTCCTGTTCCACTATAAACTCCCAAGCCCCATAAGTCCAGGGTTTTCAAATCACAAATAGACCACCACAGATAATGTTGAGGCTTTGACTTTAAGACCTGTTTCAGAGTCACTCAGCCAACGTGCTCAATGACAATAGTTGAAACCTGTACAGAAAACACATCTGGGCCATCCGGGTACCTTGACTAGCCAGTAATACTAAAGATCTCTTTCTTTCTTTTTCAGTTACAAAGTTATGAATTCTATTTAAAAAAAAAAAGATTCACCCTCGTATGCAAAAGATGAACTATAAGCTTAAAAAAAAAAGCTAAAAAATTGACATGCTAACAAAAAGCACACAAAAAAAGAATGAGTTTGGTTTGCTGGCAACCTAAAAATACCTGGTTTTAATGGGAATTCAAGAGCAGGGGCCACATTTGTACCCTGCTTGGGTGTGTTTCCTGCTGAGCCCCACCTTTTCATGTCTATCTATCTAGATGTCGGGAAGCCTGTCACTTGAGTCATTCTCCTGACATGTAGGATTAGAAATCCCTACTGGTGAACTTGTTTGTGCTGCTGTTAACCCAGAGGTGATGTAAATTGTGTCTGTTTATTCCTGTGAGGATGACTTTTATACATAAAAAAACAATGAAAAAAGTGGATAAGCTGATTCTCTGATGTGTCTCAGTTGTTCCCTTGGAAAAAAATAAAAACAGGGAGCTTGAGGCTGGAACTTTTATTATTTTTTTAAATATGATTTTTATCATTATATCATTTTCCCTTTCAGTCTCTCCTGTTTTTTTTTTTGTTTGTTTTGCTGACTCACTGAAAATAAACGGTACACTGCACTGCCCCCTTCCTGCTCCTCCTCCTTTCTTATTCATCCCTCTCTTTTCCCTTCCCTCCCCTTCTCCTCACCCCACCAACACCTTTTCTCTCTCGTCTGTCTGCCTATTCTCTTTTCCATCTTCTCCTTCTCTGCTCCTTTCCTTGCTACTCCCAACACACACACACACACATACACACAGCTCTATCTCCGTGCTCTTTTCCTCTACTCTCTTCCTTTGTGCAACCCAAATGTTTTGTATGTGGTTATCAAACAATGCCAGACTCAAAAGCTGTTTATAAATAACATTAAACAGAAAGTGTCCTCAAATGGCTGAGGTGGTCTGTGTTTGTTTGCCTCCCTTTTGTCAGTGCATATGCACATCTGTCTGACTGCGTTTGTGTCTGTGTGTGGCTAATAGACATACCTCTAAAATGAGCCCTGGGGCTGAATGATAAGGGAGTGAAAGGAGAGGAAAATGGTTAAAAAGTTAAACAAAAAAAAAAAAAAAGGTAATGAATAAGTATGCACATTCATCTAGTGCTTGGAGAGAAACACACTCATATTTAGCCAGGATATTTTTTGGCCTCCTTCATGTCCTAGTTTCACTCATACACTGCAGCCTCATATAAAATATGTATCAGAGTGACTGTAAGCACATGCACGCACGCACAAACGCTCAAATACACTCACCTGTCGAGCTCTATTAGCTGTGAGGGTGCAAGTGAGGTGTCTTGCGTCAGGTCAAGGTGAGGTCAGCTAGAGCACTGGCATGTGCTGCGTCTACTTTGATTGTGTTCATACTCATGCGTGTGTCTGCATGTGAATCGTTCTGTGGATGTGTGTGTGTTTGTGTACTAAATATGCATGCTCACTGCTGTACCTTGTGTGCACACTGGCTCAGCAGATCTAGCCTGACAGCCGGCTAGGGCAGAGAGAGGTGTGCCTCTGAGAGACAATATCACTGCTCTGTTTGTAAAACAAAGCTGACAATTGGGAGAGAGCGAGAGAGAAAGAGAATGAATTAGACATGAGGATTTAAAGGCAGAAGGGTGGGTATATCTGTCAAAGACATCCATGAAGTAGTTAGCAGTGCCAAATAGACCAGCAGCCAGGGGATAGGAAGTCAGCATAACACAGGTGGCTGCAGCATCAGGGGCTGGTTGTGTACAGTCAGTCGCTGCCTGTGTCCCAAATGAAGCCTGGGTTGCAGCTTACATGTGTTCATTCATGTAGAGGCACTACGCAAACTACTGGAAGCCAGCACTTAATTTAATCAGAAAGCTTCTGCATCAATGAGTTCAGGCAGATTTATGAAATATAAATCTGTTTCTAAAATTGAAGTCACATGGTTTGAAGGACATTAATTATGAAGGTAGTTAAAGTAAAAGGTTTATGAGCACAATAAAGAATGGCCAGTGAGATTGCAGGAGGTGAGATGTATGGATGGTAT